>JASGXE010011082.1:0-14003 GCA_030068105.1 Sinentomon sp. SZTP_YWyxl
CCCCTCCTTATCAAGGCCCAAGCCAACGCTTTTGGAGCCTTTTCGGCACACAAAAGAAACACCACCACCACATCGTGGCCTCACCTGTCGCGGTGAAAACAAAAAAGATCCTCCAGATCTGTTTTTCCTTCTGACTGTGATTGGCTTTTTGATTTTGGAAGAAGGATGGTTGGGATGGATCAGAACACTTCCATATAGCTCAGGCATTTTTAGGCCTTCCATGGATTTCGATGTCGATTAAAAAACAAAACACGACCACAGCTGAAATTTGTTTTTTTTTCTTATCTCAATTGAAAAAGCATTTCCATTTCGTATGGAAAATCACCTGCATACAAACCCAATATGAGACATGCCTTGACGTCACACAAATTCTCAATCTACAATGTGTCCAAGAAGTACTTATGTTTTTTTAAATGTAAAAATTCCTTTTGGATCCTTCCAGGATTCATTTGATCATGGGTGGCGGTGACAGGCCCGGCCCGGAGGAGTATTTCGGGGCATATCCCGACTTTATGAGTGAGCAGAAAGCAAAATAAAGTTAGCCCAACCCAACCTAACCTGACCAACTTTAACCCAACCCATGGGGTTTGATGGAAAAGTGTCAAATCCGAAGTACTCCGTTATCCGGAGCACTGAGGGCGCGTACCTACTGCCCGATCTCGATGAACCTTTCTAAAGTTTTGCAGCCAATTCTTTCAGTTTGGAGTTCTTCTCGTGGTGTGTTTCCTTCTCAAAACAACGAAGAAAAAACACGGGGGACGAGTCGAAGTCGACACAAACAGGGGACCATGAACCAAAGTTTGACCATTTCCGAACTCAACTGTCGTGTGGCACCAAACCAAACAGCGGCCACGACGTTTCCTGATTATTTTTGTTTATTTTTTCGGATTCCGAACTCATTTGGTCTTGCTGCTCTCGTCTTTTAATTTGTCTGCCCCATTTCTCGTGTCTGTTTTTTCACGATCATTTAGGTACGTTTCTCATTTTTTGTGCAAAATTGTTCTTGTAATGTATAAATAGTGGGGAAACCCCCACAAAATAGAGTCATTCAATCGATCAAAAATTATTGTACAACGACTCCTCCACAATAATTTGACTCCTTGTCAATCACAAGTGTTTGGCAGGTACCTGCTCAGAAAGAGGAAGAATAAAACACATGCACCTGCAATGCAACCAACCAAGCCTGAATCACAAAAAGGAAACAACAGAACACAAGTCATTCACTGCATGCCTTTTTGCCTTTTGCCAATTCACAACGCAAAACATTTGCGGTATCCATTCAGAATACCCGGTCCAAATGGGATTTTTTCAGACTTTCAGAAGCAAAGGGCAATGTTTCACCCATCTCGCATACGCCGCAAAACACATTACACGATGGAATGCATTTAACGGCGCTTACTAGATGGGGAATAACATTGCCCCGTGCTTCAAAAGTCTGAAAAAATATCCTCTTCCTGGCAGAAAAGCATGGATGTGGGGATTGATAGCGCAAGACGAAAGGATACGAATGGAAAAATTTCCAGGTTTCCACAAAATATGGCATGACCAGCTTTGACTTCAAGCAGCCATGCCAATCGAATTTTAACATTTTGCTGCCTGTTTTCAGCGTCATCATCGGTCGTTTATGCAGACAAATAAATGACAAGGGGGACAAATTTGATGTGCAGAATAGGTATTCCTCAGCACTTTGATCCTGATGGGACAGAACGACTGGACAGGACCTTGACAATAAAAACAGTTTCTGATTTCTGCGGCTCGTATGCTACGACACAAGATCTGAAATTGAAGGATTGATTGCAAAAGTGGAGAATCTGCTGTGAAGCAGGATTTATTTTATTTTATTTTATTTCATTCAGTGAACATACAAAAAGTTGAATTACAATAAGAAATCACCAGGAGGGTCAGAGTTGCCACATAGCAACCGTAACAGACCCCCCTATGAATACAATTTAGGACAAGAACAAATTATGAAAAGTGAAACTGAGTCGTTTGGACAAACATGATACAGCAAAGACAAAAGGTTGAAAATAGAGACCAAGTACCTACCTACTCGCAGAATCAGTGGCATGGACTGTCAGTGATAAATTTCCGAACATTTTTTCGAAATGTAGTTTTGTGATCCAGCACCCTAATCTCCAAGGGCAAGCGATTCCAAAGGTCTATTCCTCTGTATTCCACACCATTTAGGCCATAACAAGTTCTGGTAGGGGGATATAAAAGGAGCTTGTTTGATCCTGATCTCGTGGAATTTTTGTTCAGCAAGTCTTGTTGCCCAAAAAACCTACCCCGATTGCTGGTGAGATCTCTTGTCATTATGAACATGAAGAATGCTAGCTTATCATCGTAAAGACTCTGCAAAGGCAAGACATTCAAGGCTTTAAACAGCGGTGAAGAATGCAACGTTTATGAGAAAATATGAGTCCTTGGGAGAGGGAATTTCAATTCCAAAGTGTTTTCGGGAGGAGAGAATTTCTGCCAGTGGGTCTACTGAACTCCATTTTGGTTGACGTATTTCAGCGAGCATAAATGTTCCGAGTCGCATTTCGTCACAGGAAAAAGCATCAACAGCGAACCTAGCGTCTTTCCGTTCTTCCTTGAGAAAGAGCAGCATGAGAAACCCCACCACAAAAATCACATCCGAAAATTTTGTTGTGAAAACACATTGTCATTCATGATGAGACATGCTGCACTTCTCTGAACTCTTTCAAGTGCGACAACATGGCATGCAAGGAAAGGGATTCCTAGCAAATCAAGCACATTCAAGAACCAATACAGAAAGAATCTAAAACCACCATTTACTTGATGGCAAAAGCAGCGGCTACTGCACAGGTATGGCATTAGACGGTGATATGTTTTAACTGAATCACACATCGAGCAGTGGTGTTCGCACTTCCTCGCAGTTGTGTAAACAAGCAAAATATCGATGTCCAGTAACCTTTGGTGTGAGGCAGGTGTGGGCAGGGGCATGCAATTTGCAATGATTTAAATTTAAACATCTCCACAGCATTCTGATGAGGTCCATTTGAATTTCAGAAAAATAAATTTATGGGACCACCTAAATAAAAATACCGCTGGACAATTCATTGCATCACGCCCACGTACCTACCCGTCCCTCCCGTTCCCGGATGACTTGACTCTTGACTCCACCCCTTTCGACTTCGAGAATGCAACAAACACACGAGCAAGTCGACATATGTGAGACTTCGACCAGGAATAATTGTGGCTCTCTGCTCTGACTGAACCATCTCTCACTTCCTCTGGTTATCACTGCTGAGCGAGTGACGGTCGATCCCCATGGGATTCAGAGGGTTCTTGCAGGCAGTTCAGTTCAGTGTGAAGTTGTTGTTGAAGCAGAGTCGTTTTTCTATGGGCTTGGTTTGGATGCATTAATTATTGTTTATCTCGCGAGCTATGTATGGATGAGGAGGTCCCGCACGATTTTCATTTTTTCGTCGGAACAGGTACCTACCTGCCACCAACGAACACAAACCGGCTCTGAACTACTTTTACAGGGTAACCGAAAAGTCTTTGGCCAGAAAAAATGAAAATTTGCTTTTTTTATCGAAGTTTGTGATCTGAAACTTTTGATAGCTCCAACCTCTGATGAAAACACTTTTGTCATCGGAGCATGTGAACATACAGACTGGCCCAAATTCTCTGTCTGGCCCAGAAAAATTTAAATCTGCAGTTTTTTATATTTTGTTGTTTGAAACTTCTTCTATCTATAAACACGGACGGTCCCGTTTGTTCGGGACCACAATTTCCGCTAAAAGCCATGACATCCGAAGCGCCAGAAAGGGTTTCAGATCACAAAATGTGATAAAAGAACATAACCAATATGAAGTTCTTCCTTGCCCTAAGACTTTTGGGCTACGCAACCCTGTAGAGAACCATGAACAGCTCTCGGCTTTGAATTAGCTTGTTTTGTGTTTCAAAAAGCATCACTTGCTCGGAACGGGAAGGGGTAAAACCGTAGCCTCCTGTTCTCTCTGAGGCTACGGTAAAACCAAGACCTGGCACGAGTGGGCCTTTAAAAGAAGTTTTTGGTCGAACTGTTCTTCTGCATGTGGCCAGCTCGCAGCATCCGCATGCCCATAGCCACAGCACTGTCCAGTTCGATTGAGGCTTTGTTGGCCGAAAAACAAGTTAAGTCTGCGGAGGTCCTGCCTGTTTGTTGCAGGGTTGGGATGGGATGGGACAAGCTTCAAAAATGATGTTTTGGTTTGCGGGCAGTACGATGCGGTTGTGCTGTTGTAGTTCCGTCGTCTTGTGCCCTCCCATGCCATGCCCACAGACACTCGGCATTCTTTCGTTTGGAGAAGAGTTTGAGTTTGGGAGCTGGTTTTCAAAAAAGGAAAAAGTTAATCAAAGAACGCCAACAACAGGACCTTCAAGTTTTTGCCGTTTTGCTTGCGGTATATTTCGAGTGGTAAAGAAGGACCTCGGTGCATGCGAAACGGCCATTTATCTCTCTCTGCGATGGGCTGAATTGCCCATTTGCCCACGTTTTTCTCCATCAGAACTCAGAAGGCATTGTCACTTTGCTTTGATCCGGCCCAAAATGGACATGGTCGATTGGAGATCATCCGAAACTGCAGTTCAGTTCAATTCAGTTCTGCCGCAGACAGCGAGCATTTTCCCGGTCGAGGAACAGTTTTCATCCATTCAAAATCGGAACTGCAATTGAACCCATGTGCTTTGCGTTCCTGGCGAGTGGGTACCTTGCGATATTTCCACGGCCAGGCTGGTGTCCATGCCCGCCTTCCGCAAAGCTGTGCATGAACATACTCGTATTTTTGCAATAAACGGCATTGCACTTACGAATCCATTGAGAACACAAACTTGAAACTTCCCTGCATCAAAATCATTCCGTGCTTTGCGCAGGCCTCTGTTGCCCTCGGTGGTCGGTCTCTCCAAGAAAATCCATTGATCGTCAAGCAAAAAACATCAAGCAATGCGTGCAAGCTGCGATCTCATCCGCTGTGTGAATCGTTGAGGAATGCGACCTCATCCGCTAAGTGAAAATTGTTGTGGCAATTGACTAATCAATACCAAAACTCGCCATCCGCTCTCTGAAAAATAGTGTGAGAATAAAATTGCGATGGACTTTGGATGTATTCGCAGTTTTGAATCAAATGGATTTGGCAACTGATCGGTGAGTGCCAGAATTCACTGTGTCCGACGGTCGGAATGAAACCTGTGCTCACCTCTGTCTCTGCACAAGTAGTGTGGGTTGACCTGACCTCATCCGTCGTTTCAGAACAGTGGGGACAGTGACTGACATCTTCTCTCGTCGGCTCCCTCGGTCTCTCCGCAAAGTCGCGTGGGAATTGACCTCATTCACTTGCAAAGTGCGGAAGTTGACATCATCAGCTGTTTCTGTTTGAATGTGAGCAGACGACCGGACAGGACAGAGATACGAATAACGTCGTCCCCTTCTTCCCCTTGTGTCCAGCCTATCTCTATACCTATGCCGAGATTAGCAAGCCATCAAAGTTTGACCTGCCAAGTGACATGCAATAGTCTAACCAAACCATATCTGATGTGATGTTTGTCATATAAACAGGAGAAGAATGGTTCCTGATGGAGAGGACAGCAGCTGGTAAGGAACTCTCATCTGTGCCCTGATAATTTCGTAGAGGAACCTCTCTGATTTAAAGCCATCGTATGATCAAAATACAACAACGTTCAGCAAAATTCAAATTCGCAAACCAGAACACAAAAAATCCCACCTTTATTGTGTTTCTAAAGGGTGAAATTGAATGGCATGCATTCAGCAATCGCGGGGGCCAAAAATTCAGACAATTTTTCGACAGACATCACTTCTCAAATTGAGAAGTAATTCACTTCACCCGCTAAAAAAAAGACTGGTTTTTGGTTCTTTGTTGTCGACGGTATTTGGGGTCTTGATTATTTGAGAAATGAGGCAAAAATTTCCTCCGCTTTTTTTTTTCATTGAAAACGTTCATGGAATTCGTTTCTTGAAACAAGTTCGCAAAACGTTCTTTTCTCCGCAAAGGAGTGTCCTCCCATGGTGTTGGTAGATTTTTTCTTCGCGATTGAATCTTCACTTTTGTCCCGTTCTTCTCGATCAATTGGGGAGGAAATATTCTGGAACCCTGGCGAGTGGCGACCCAAACCAGCCGATGAAGCCAAAATCAAGTGTTGAGACAATCGGACAGAATTTCATCAGCCTTGCAGGCAATTGTTTCTTTTTGGGCTCCTCAACTCTCAGAACGCGCCCACGAGTTTGAGGGCTCAACTTCTCACCTCCTCAAAAAGTTAAACAGCTGGATCACAAGCAAGAACACAATCAGAACAGAACAAATGTGAAATGTGCAAGGCCTTTAGCACGAAAACATTTCAAACATTTCTTTTCATTCCATCAAGTAAGAGGTTCATATTAAGATTCATAATCAAGATGACCTTCAATGGCAAATCAATGACTGTTCTTTTCGTTTTTGCTTCTTTCCATTTTCAGGTCAAAATTCAGGCAAAGGACAGATTCAACATCCAAATCAGCTGCTGGAACTAACAGCAGCGACAGAAGTCTAGGATGGCAGAGGAGTCGAGGAAAATTAGCAGCGAAGTCAACTGACTCCGGTGCGGGACAAGATGGAAGGACAACTCAAGATGATGGCCCTGATCCCTGGACCTGCTCCGATTCGAAGTTCTGGCCTGGAAAACCCCCATTGTGGCGCCCGCCACACCCCACAAAGCCGAACCACCAACCAGCAAACAACGAGAGATCTAGCCGAGAAAACTTCGCAACTGCCGGGGTGAACGGCACCAATTCTCTGTGCCCCGATGTTAAAATATTATCAGGGACCCAAGCCAGCCAATTGTTGGCAAAAGACAATTCTCGTGTGCAAGTGCGGAGAAGTGCCAGTTTCAGTTTGTTCGGCGGTTTGACGAAAAAACGAGACGGCGGAACTCCGAGCTCACCGAGTTCGTCTTGTTCTGGCTCCGGCTGTTATTGTGCCGCGTCCGCCTGGAAGGAAGTCGCCGGTGGACAACCGTGCTTTCGTGATTTTGGGTTGGGATGTCCATGTCCAGCCACTGCGAAACGGAACCATGTCAACGGCGATGACATTCGGTTGGTGAGATTCGCGTTCGGAAGGGCAAGTTCGCACGATTGGAACAGAAGGAGACCTGTTGCAACTGACGCTATCCAGAAGGGCAACGACGATTTTTGCTCCTCTAGCGAGACTAAACGCTTTTCCAGCAAAGGAAGCACCGGATTCGAAAACAGTGTGCCAGATTTTGACTCCAGGCTTGAATCAAAATGGAAGCACTCCGTTGACTTGGCACAGCCCATTTCGCCCATTCCCAATTCGCCGTCAACGTCCGCCAGGCAGGCGGCTTGGCGCACTTCTGCTGAAGTGAAGATGGAGCGAGGTCGGATGCGTCAACAGGAACGACTCCAAAAGCTGCTTGAACAGCAGCTGAAGAGACAGGAAGAATGGAATGAAAAGTTCAGAGCTGAACGACATCATCAGAGCCAGAGCAGCACCAGCAGCAGATTAATGAACGAAGAGCTGTTTCACCACAGCAGGTCAAATAACTCATCCTCAGCCGATTGGTCAAACTCCTCCAACGCTGGTTCGACCAACAACTCATCAGCTGCCGAATCACCAAAATCCCCCGAACCTCCTCCGCCTTTTTTCCAAGGTTTCGCTGACACCGGACTGGGAGCTGGAGCAGGACTTCTGTCGGAAATTATGAGGGAAAACCACGAACGATGGACAAAGTTCATGAACGGGGATTTTTGCGGTGGCCTTATTCACCAGGGTCAGCCAAGTAGTAACTTCCCTCCTCGGAGAGATCACTCACAAGCGTTTAGCAAATCGCCCTCTCAGGACTTTCTGAAGAGGAATTCGAGGCTCCTGAATCAGTTTGGAAAGGGTAATCCGTTCGAATTTGTATTCGACTTAGGAAGAGGCGATCATCCTGCCGAGGAGCTATCCTCAACGTCAAAGATTTCCTCGGAACATCAGCAAAATAGTCAATTTCAATCTTCGTCTTCTTCGACAAGTAGAGGATTTTCCAAAGCAGACAAGAATAACACGTCGTCCACAAGTCGAAACGTCAATGGATCAACGTCGGACGCAAACAGCTCTCACCACAGCACACGCTGTGACAAGTCATCACCCCCACGTCCACCAACGGACCCTCTATCCACCCCATCAAGGATGTTGGACTCCCGTTTGAACGGTTTCTTCGGTGCCACCTGTGGCTTTCCGAACTTTGCCTTCGGCTGGTTTCAACGGCTTTCCAAGCATGCTTTCATCTTTTTCCTCCTCTTCTCTGCCAGAGCAAAACCAGAGCCAGAGCCAGAGTCAGAAAAAGGATCCGACCAATCCGAGAATGACTACCACCTCCACCTCGAGCAGCAGCTGTGGCGGCGTAGGGGGTATCTCAAGTGCCAATAATAACAAAGGAAAAGAGTTTCAAGTTCAAAGGTCAAAGAGTACTTTTGAATACTGTCGATCAACTGACACCTACAGGTCAGTACTTACGCAGTTTTTGGTCAGGTAGTTTTTCTCGTCTTCCTTTTTCTGTGCTGAATATGTGCGAAGGTGTGGTAAGAACACACTGGACTTTTGTAAAGACGAGCAAAGGGGATTTTATTGCACCAAACCAAACAAAGGAAACTGAAACTAATGGCGAACAATGATCGATTGAGAAAGAAAATCGGTGGTTTTTCTTTAGCTGCTGTGGTTTGGCTTTGGTCAGGTTTCAAAACTGCACAATCGCTCGAATTCGACACACGACACGTCCCAAAGAGACACGTGATGGCAACACTTGGTCAATGAATGCAGAGCAACACAATGAATGTTTCCAGTGGAGTCCTGGTCACGGAGCAGTGGGTCAATTCGCCATGCACTGCAGGCTCTGCCATCTGGCAAGTGGGTACTCGTAAACTGCTGCCCCGGTGGCGGTGGCATTGGTGGCACAACAACCCCTGCAGGGCCTGTGTGCAGCAGTCGCATCTTCTTTCGAGGACAGAGGAGAGATGAAAAAATTCCTGATAGGTACTGAAAAGTCAAAGAAAGGCTGAGGCTCAAACAAGACAAAGAATGAATGAATGAAGTGAAGCTATCGTCCTATTGTCCTCTTTTGCTGACTGGAAATGATGCCTTGTTTCTGGCCATTTATTTGGCCATGTACTGCATGCTGCCTTTCAATAACAAACGAAACGTTGGTGCCCAGTTGCGGATTGTCTCAAAACCAAGACCACACTCCATACTGGTACATATGAGGTGTGGACTTGCTCAAAACACAACACACTTTTCTGTGGGGTGATGAACAAACCTGCAAATGGGCCATCGGAGGAGGGAGGCACGTCAGACGCAGGTGTTTGGGAACATGTGGTTTTTTGTTTGTTTTTACGCAAGAAATCGGCAGAATTCTTCTCGTGGAACACTTTTCGGAATTACTGATCAGACACTCTGGTCAGACTCAGACAGTGTCGGTGTTGTACAGCAAGGCCAGTTTGGAAGAAGGAGGTAGGTTTCTTTCGTGGGTATATTTTTTTCCACTTCATCTGCTGATGGTTCCGGAAAATGGCACGGCTCGCGGATTGCCGAAAAATGCTTCAAACGTTCGAAATCGAAATCTGGCACTCGTTTTGTATGCCAAAATGGGCCTTTCGTTTTGACATGTGACATGTTGGTGGTTCACTTGGCATCATTTTTGGTAGGTAAATGACATTTTTCTCGCGAAGTTGAGTTTCGAAAGTGGCAATATGAAGGAAAGACTGATGACTGATGGCAGTGATTCTTTTTTAACAAAACGTACCACTTTTTTCTTTCCTTGCCGTTGAGCACAGATCCAAAATTTCGGCGCCTTATTTATTGAATGGTGAATTCTTGGGAGAGGGAGGAAATCGTTGACACCACAAAGAAATTCTTGCACCGAAACTGTTCGCCTGTTTTTCAGATTTATCACGGAGCAAGTGACGCAGAGCTTCGGTGGAAACGGATTTGACGTTTCCGAATCGGAGATCAGCGAAGAGGAAGGCGACGAGGAAGGTGTTGTTGGTGATGAAGGCGAAGATCGGTCGTGGTCAAGCAGCGGCGGACGACCAAACTCGGCCACAAGTGCCACCTCCAGGCAACAACAGCAAAGACAGGTTTGGCGACCGGCCACCACTGCTCGACACCAACGTCGACAAGGGTGGTCGATGCTCGACAGGGCACGCGCACAACGTGGTAACAATAGGACGGTGAACAAGGTGACGGACGAAAGTTGTTCGTCGAACGGTCACCACAACGTTACAAAAACGACGGTCACAGCAGAAACGGCGACGTGCAACAACGGGTCGACGTCGACAGAAACAGACGACGAGCGACATCAAACACGACAACCACCTTCCGAAGACAGCTTCGGAAGCAACGCACTTCTCAGCAACAGGATATTCGCCTTTCGCAATGGTCTTGGTCTGGGTCTAGACGACAAAAGGTCAAGAAGGTAGGTGGACGGAGCGGTATTTTTGGTTTGATCCAGTAGGTGATCCATTTTATCGATGCGAGCATCGACCCTCTCTCCATAGTATACCATCAGCTCCGGCTGGATCAGCAAAAGGCATTCTCGCAAAAGGATTCTTGCATAAAAGAAAGGGAACCTGAATAGTAAAGAAGAGGGGTGATCTCATGTGTTCACCATGGCAGGCGAATTCAACGCAGCCAAACAGAAAATCTCTTGCGTCGTCCCCGCTTCTCTTTCTTTTGTTTACTCTTGAGCGGAGTTTGTGGCTCCTCGCAAGGATCTGTCCTTCCGCCCGTCTTTACACGGCACGCAAGGATTCTTCCTTGCAAGGACGTTTCCTTACCTAAATGACTAGGAAATTTCCTTGTCGTCTAAATGCGCTTTTAGAAAGATTAAGATAGGTTCTACTCGTGCAAATGCAGGCAGTTGGGCAAAGATCTGAATATTGTGAGTTGGTTTGGTCTCGAACCAAATCAATCATTTGTAACAACCATCACTGGTTTTGCACAACTGAACAGGATCATTTTGCGATGTGTGACCGGGTGGGTGGGAATCGGAAAAGGGTGAGAGATTCTCCTGTTGCTGGGAAAACTTGGGGAAAACGTCATTCACGTAAGAGTGCGACGCCTGAAAATTTCATTGCTTATGTAACACGCATTGGCATCTATGATGCAAATTGCAGCGCCGTTTGTTTGCCAAGGGCACAGATCACAGATCACGACTCTGTGATCCACGACCACATGGCTCTTTGCAGCGATGAGCGAAGACGTTTCTTTGTTTCTCAGCACTCTGTTGGCACACATTGGCTGGCACTGAGCAGATCCTTGTGACTCATATTCAGCATGAACAGCGAATTCCGTCAAAACTGTCCAGTATTTTTGGACTATCGTTTCTTTTACGCCAATCATTTGGTTTTTTGAGCCTCTCTCTATCTCTCCCTCTCCCCCTCTCTCTCTCAGCTGGAAAATCCAACAATTAAAAATGTGCTTTGACGTATTTCCGGATTCGTGGATCGTTTTGTTTTGACCTCTTTACCTCCCCTTCTCGAATCCTCTTCTCAACCGACTCATTTTCTGATTTCCCGACATCCATTTATTGTAGCCGTTCATCCGGAGTGGAATCGCCAATTGCAGTTGTCATTCCTCTTCGCCATTCTCCAGAAAAGAAGGAGTTGAAGGGTGAAGCGGAGGGAAGGGTCGGATCAGGGGCAGGGACAGGTCTAAGCAATGGGGATGGTTCGAGTTGCGAACAGAAGGTGGAAGCGGCGGCGACGACGGTCCTAAGGCAGCTCCCGAAGGCACACCTCAGCAACAACAGCACCAGCAATCGAGTGTCGACGGCCACCATTGATTCGGAGGACGCCAGCAGCATAGGTGGTGACCTGGCAACAACTGGACAGTATCAAGATCAAATCGGTGAATCAAACAACGAATGCAGTGAAAGACTAGCAGAAGATGAAGAAGAAGATGATCGAATGCAATTGAGAAGGAGACGGGAGAGGATTTTGAAGATTGCTCAAGAGTTGCTCACGACAGAACGAACCTACGTCAGTGTTCTTCACCTCATCGACCAGGTCAGCTGACCAATTAATTATTGTTCGCGTCACTTTTTCTCTCTTACACCTCAACCCAAAAGAAGGAAGAAGCTCAACGTCGAAAAAAGTGTTTTTTTTCTCGCCTTCTTCCATTCGTGTACCAAGAGTGAAAATGCAAGCGCCTCCGTCGGACAGAAAGAGTTGCAATTTTGCCACTGTTTTCCTTTCCCCATTAAAACATTTTGCAACTGCATGCCCATGGAATTCTGAATTCCAATCAACTCTTGCCGCCATCAGTTGGCGGGCAATTTAGTAAGTTTCTTTCTTGCCCCCTGTATTGCCTTGTCTCCGAAACTTCCCTGTTTACTGCCTCATAACGAAGATGGAAAAAAGTGCCAGATTTTTTCAACTTTGTTGACATCTGTTTCAACAATCTTGGTGCAACAATTTTTATCACATAACAAAAAAAAAATTTCAATCGTTTCTTATTTTTAGTTTGGAAAGGAAAAACTTTGGTGCTAATTTTTCGTTGCGGAATAAAATGTATCATTGACTGCCAAAATTGCATTAAGATTATGTGCATGGTTCGATCAATTTTCCCGACACTGTACCTACACTGGAAATCATTCCCGACTTCTCTGTTTTTTTTTCTAATTCCTCTCAATTTATTCAGAAATGCTTTGTGGAAAAGAGACAAACATTTTGTAGCTCATGTAGTACATTCACCACCCACGGACAAATTCGAACAAATAAATGCAAACATAAATGTCATTGTCCTCAATGGCATGGCTATATAAAATGATCTCTGCTCTGTCTTGTTGTCTGTCACTGCAGGTGTTTCACTTCCGTATAGACAACGAAAATCGAAATCGGCCAATGTTCTCTTCGGATGTTGTTCAGCAGATGTTTTCAAACATCAAATCCATCTATCAACTGCATCACGACTTCCTTCTTCCTCAACTCGAAGAACGGATCACGGCATGGAGCAACAACAGCAGCAAACCTACAACTGCTACGGCAGAGGAGCTTGTTGAGGAGAAGGATCATCATCAGATGGAGGAGGAGAAGGATCAGGAGGAGGAAGACACAAAAATAGGTCAGCAGTTTTCTCTCTTTTTGCTATTTTGCTCAGAAAGAGCGCACGCCACAAGAAGGAAAGAAATAGGATCCCCCTCCACGCACGTCACAAGAAGGAAAGAAATAGGATCCTTCTCACTTTCAGCTTTCCTTTTATTGTTATCCACTCCATCCATTGGGTTGTTTGGTTGATTGCACCATTGAATGAGGCTGATGTGTTTTGTTTTGGGCTGTTATCCTCCTCTCTGGTCACATGCTTCACTCATCTTCGGGTAACCTCAATCTCGATAAAGATATCAGAAAGTTTTCTGTTTATCGGATCCTCTTACAAAAAGAACAGCAATGGTCACCTCCTTCCAATCTCTGCGGACATCTCAGAGGTACCTATCCTGTTTCTTGCCGTCTTTCTAATCTTTCTTTCTTTGGTTTTTAATCCAGGCAAGGACAAGCTTCGTCTCTCTCGGTCTGTTCACTGCCATGCTTTAATGCACATTTTTCTCTGCTTCCATTCTGATGTGTTTCACTTCGCCTCTTGTTTTCTTTTCTTTTCTTCTTTTTTTGTTTTATTTTTTTATTTTCTGAATGCGTTTGATTTTTATGATACTGACGTGACACCAGAACATTTTCTGAAACACAAAAAAATGCTATCGCATCCTAATATTCTCTCGTTTCCCCCCCTGCCCCCGTCTCTCCGTCACCATCGCCTCCTACCCCACCCCACCCTCAGGTGATATAATGAAGAACTTTGCACCATTTCTGAAGATGTACACCGAATACATCAAGAACTTCAACAATTCGATGAACTTGATTAACTTGATGTCGGTCAAGAACAGCCGATTCGCATCTATACTCGACGAACTACACGTACGTTTACCGTCCAGTCCATATCCATCTCGCCTTT
>JASGXE010011083.1:0-26717 GCA_030068105.1 Sinentomon sp. SZTP_YWyxl
ACCGATTCCGATCCCTTTGTTTGATGTCGATCATCAAACAAAATCGTTTTTTTGTTGTTTTTTTTGGATTCGCGAATCCTCGAATCCGAATCCACAAACCTTGAATCCGAATCCAGTCAAAAATTTCGAATCCGAATCCTGCAAAATTCATCGAATCCGAATCCGGCTTCAGGATTCCGAATCCGGATTCGCACACCCCAAACCGCTGCGGCGCGAGAACTCTCCAGGTTCGCTCTGATGCATCATTGCATCATCGGTGGAGTTGCTTGCAGGTATAGGTATCAGACGCTGCATTACGCAGGTTATGTATGCACCTGGGAAGGGGAGGACATGCGACCGTCGGCTGCATCATTCGGAGGGTATGTAGGTATAGTAGTATGGATAAACCCAGGAATTCCATCAGGGCCAGAAGAGGAAGATTTAGATTTCCTGATGGCCGAAGCAATTGAAGAAAAGGTTATTGAGAAATCAAGATGCAGCTCAGAAGCTTTGGATGCTGCTGGTATGGGTGAAGCTTGGAAAGTGGAAGCAGAATATGAAGACGAAAACTGTTGAGCTAGTGCTTCAGCCTTTTAGATGGTGTAACGGCCAAACCATCATGGAATTTCAGAGATGGGACACAGACTGAACCACGGTACCTATCATTTACCTGTTTCCAAGCATATTGCAAGGATCTGCGGGCATTTGAGTTGATGATACCTGGCCTGAGAGATAGACGAGAGAGGAGATGATTTTCATGGTCCAATTTTGCTGCTATGAGGTCAGAACAGAGACGATCACAGGTTCTGGCATGAAGATCAGAATAATGACGAAATTTATAGTAGGTATTGTTTGCATTGGCGAGAAAGAGAGCGAATATGCGGCGGGTATTTAAAAGACATGGATCCGATTTAGGGCCTTTTGATGCGAGCAGGTACAAATTGACTGATGCCATGTTGCATAAGACTCAAAATTACACCAAAGCATGTTTATGGGTGAGCACAGACAACTCTTTCGGAAAGAGGGAAAAGAACCCAGTAAGAAGTCAGAACAGAAAAGCCAACACTGTAATTCGTGAGAAGTCTCTGATCAGAACGGGAGGCTCCGATGCTGGTGTTGACACTGACAGGGATAAAGTAAGCAGAACTGCCATGTGATCACTTATCCCCGTTTCGACAGAGATTATGTTTAAATGTGGATCGGACGCAATAGAAAAAATATCCAAGATGGAATTTGAAGCTGGTCTAGTAGGAACCTTAACCATCTGGCAAGGCCGAAATCAAAGCAGAATTCAATGGCAGCTCGGTTGACAGAGATCCATAACAACAATTTGGTACAAGGGAGGATGTCCCAGTTCACACCAGGAAGATGAAATCACCGGGGGATCTCCCAAATCCGCAGCAAGCCCAAGATTGAACATTGCGAAGAAATTTCGTGAAAATATTTCAGAAGAAGAATCTGGAGGACGGTAACCACCAATAATGTGAAATGGTTTGTTACCTAATGACTTTAGAACAACAGAGCAGATGAGAAATTCCTGAGAGGAGCTTAGAAAGACAAGCGAAGAATTGAGTGAAGACCGAATACCAACGAAGACACCGCCACCAAATTTGCAGCGGTCCCTACGGTACCCCAAATTTGCAGCGGTACCAAACAGGTACACCTTGTTTGACTGGAAGAAAGCCCATTCATTTTTCAATGCAGGCAACATCTCGCTTAATTACGAAGCTTTTTTGTGAGAAGGATCGGGGCAGGCGAAAAAGAGAAAAATAGTAAGGTAGCTTGCAATCATGTTAAAATTTGGCATATAGGTAGATTACAGACCCATAAGAAGTGAACGCAAAAATTCAGTTTGCCTAATTGGTAATTTTCTTTTCCATTCTTGCACGAATCGAATCAATTGAATTTTTTGACTGAATTTGTGACCTATCATGTTTGGGCATGTGTTTTTTGTTTTGGTGACCAATTACAATCTATCTCAGCACGTCGTCGTTTTCATGAAGAAAATAGAAATCTCCATCCAGTGGTCGTCACAGTTGTCAAATTGCACAAAAAGTGACATCATGGTCAGTGACCATGATGTCACTTTTTGTGCAATTTGACAACTGTGACGAACCACTGGATGGAGATTTCTATTTTCTTCATGAAAACGACGACGTGCTGAGATAGATGGTAGCTATGTTTTTGTTACGGTTTTTTTTTTCTCGCCTTGTTGCCGTACCATTTTTGCACCTCCTTCAATCATTCTCTTTTTTTTTTCGTTTTCCCCCCTCTTTTTCTCCTCTCCCTTTTGCACCCACACCCAAAAACCAACTCGGTTTTTCAAATCTGGGATGCAATGTGGAATATCGGCCCGACTTCTCCCACTTGGGGGACTGTTCTTTTTATTTTCACGGAGCGGTTACTCCGATTCATCGGATTTACGGTTGCGCCGGCAGTTTAAATTAAAAGGGCAAGCAAGCGCGGCTGCCGAAGGCAGCCCCGGGGTTCCAAAGTACGGAGCCCCTGGCAGGGGGTCCGGGGAGACAGAGTCCCCCGGGGTGGAAGAAAATTTTCAATTCAATTTTTGAAAATTGAATGATTTAGCAGCTCAGAAATGTCACTTTGGGACAAAAAAAAAGATTAAAGAGATTGCTACCCATGTATCTATACCACATGAACAGGGCTGGTTTACCAACAAAGTGAAAGTACCTGCCTTCTTTACCATCTATCATCACCAGATCAATCAAATTAGGCAATTTTCCATTTCAAGTAATGACACAGGCCTAGGTAAAGTTCTGGCCAATCCACAATGACCAACATGCATCTGAATCGGGTTGTGGTTTTTAGTCCAACTTAGTACCTGAACATAAATAGAGCTGCAAAACGTTGCATCCTCTTCACAACATGTAAACAGCAATCAGTAGGTATGGAAGAGAAGTGGGCACCTGCTCTTTTCATAGCACATCGCCAAGGTCCTCTCTTTCCACCAGTCCAGTCCAGTCCATGGATTTTTTCATCACAGCCATTCCAACCTGAGCTTTAGCACAGAATGACAAAAACTGCTCCAGCTGTTCTCTTTTTATATCCTGGGAGATGGTGCTGACCTTGGTTGTGGTAGGGACTTCCAAACATGAAGCATCTATGTGAAAGCTCCACCCCTTAAAAATTACAATTCATAGCTCAAGGTCAATAGTCTCAAACAAACCTACATAAAAGAACTGCCCCCTGAAGTGATCATGTCAGTTTCTGCCAAGATTTAGGGCAGTGTGGATCTGCTCTTGGCATCCTCCCAGGACAGACGGGCGGCATTTTGGGGCAAAGGGGCTGGGCGCAAGGCAGCAGGACATGCATGCTCAAGGCAGGGCGCTGCGCCCCTTGCGCCCTTCTTAGCTAAGACACTGCCCCCTCCACTCCTGGTTCAAGGGTAGCAAGTGTGCAGATAGGTAAAGCATTCTGAATGGTGGGTTGGGATCATCTGTTTTGGCTTTTGATTTAGGAATGGCGATTTTAATCCGATTTAAATAGGCCTAGAGAGACATTTTGGATTGCAGCCAAAGCGGATATCAATGATGCCAAAATTTCAACAGATAGGTTAGGTACCTGAAAATGCTTGTGCTGCATTGGGGAAACTTACTAAACAGTGAGTGGGCTGTGCGTGCTTGCTCCTCTCCATTGAAATTGCAATAGGCCTAATTAAGATTTGTTGTCATCATATTAGTGAAATTGTGCATTCTTTTTGTACTTGTGTTTTGTTGTGGTCCGTGCACCTGAGCCTGCTGCTGAACTGTGACATCATGTTAGTTTGCTGCTCCAATATCGATGATGACTGATGGGTTATTGGTCTCATTATTTATTTATTCCCTTTTCTTCACTGTGGCCACATCCATAACAGCACTTCAAGTTTCGAAAAAATGGCCTGCCTATTTTTTGGCACCGATGGCTTGTTGCTGCAACCATGTTTATGTCCCGTTAGCAACATATTCATGCTGCCTTGGCAGAACCACATGTCAATGCTGAGTGTTGTTTTGTGGTTTTGCCTTGGCAAAAATGATGCATGACAAGGGGATACCTCTGTCCAACTGCTTTGATGCTTGTGGCCCCCAACTATTAAAAAGGTGATCGATGATAGATGATCGAGAAACCCAGGAAATAGCAGATGTGATCCTGCAACTACTGCTGCAGATGAGAAAGTTTTTGCCAATCCAGTGGCTGGCTGTGGTTGGTGGTGATCTACTGTCAACATCAACACATTTGGCACTTGTCCAGTTTGAATCATCGCTGTGGTGCAGGAGGAACTGGCTGTCCATCAGGCCTGAACATTGCTTGTGGAGCCAACTGTTGAAATCGTCTCATTCATGGAATTTTAGTTTTCTCTGACCTTATGCTTTTAGTTTCCACGAAATGCTTGTTTTGCACCAGCAGGCAGAGTAGCTGGTAGCTCCCCAGAGTGATAGCCGCCGCTAAAACAAGTCCCGGGGAGCTATAGAGCAACCAATGTTTCCAGGGTGGAGGCGAAATCCTTCACCTGTAACCCAAGAAGGAATATTGCTCGGTATCCCCTCCCTCAAAGAATCAATGGATTCACATGGACACCAGGATACCCAACTGGATACCCCCACAAAAAGGTTATGTTTGGGCAGCAGAGGTTAGGTTAGGTTTGGATAGGATAGTTTAGCATAGGATATGTTAGGTTAGGTTGGTTTGGATGGGTTAGGTTGGGTTAGACTATTTTGGGCTCATTTTTTCATTAGGAGGTATCCAATTGTTGTCACATTATATTCCATTTCATTTTTTTTTTATCGAGGATCAACCGAAGGACATAGTATTACAACAAATTCGCAGTCCCTCAAAGAATCAAATTTGGTTGTCAAGCAATGTGAACAACAAGCAGTGGAGGAGAAGTGGAAAATAATTGTGTGGGTAACCAAATAAACTTACGGTTGTGTTGTGCATGCAGCACTCCTCAGTTCCTAATAATATCGTGAATGTTGGTAGGTATCATTGCGAAGAATCTCCAACAAAAGTCGGCAAGACTTTTGGTATGCAGCATTTTTGAAGCACCCGTAGAAGATGAATAGAGAAAATTGTCGAACCATTTTATATGTTCATTTCATTGAATTTTATTGTCGAAAGTGCCCTAGATAACCAAGAGAAGTTGTTTAGCATATGGCAGCACATACCAGCAGTTAGAAAAGACAAAATTTGGTTGTGCAAGCAATGTGAACAACAAGCAGTGGAGGAGAAGTGGAGAATGATTGTGTGGGTAAAAATCAAACTTACGGTTGTGTTGTGTCATATGCAGCACTCCTCAGTTGCAATAATATCGTGATGTTGGTGGTATCCATTGCGAAGAATCTCCAACAAAAGTCGGCAAGAAGTTGGTATGCAGCATTTTTGAAGCACCCGTAGAAGATGAATAGAGAAAATGTCGAACCAAGAAAAGGTCATCATGAATTTTATTGTAAAGTGCCCTAGATAAAAAGAGAAGTGTTGCATATGGCAGCACAACCAGAGTTTGAAAAGAAAAACAAGAAATAATTATTCGTCCTTTGCAATGCAGGGTTGAAAACAATCATGGGTAGAGCAAAATGGGAATGAATACCTACCTAGTTAGTACATATCACAGAAGCCCAATGGCTTCCCTATTGGGTTGGCAGAAGTTTGGTCATTGAGGGGGGAAAAGGTCCTGCCTAATATACTTGTGCCTGCCTACTTGCACTAACGTGCCCATAAAATCCTAATGGCAGACATGACATTCAAATTAGATTTAAACCAATGGTGGTCCGCCCTGGTAGTCAAAAAATATATGACCATGAATCAAGTGTTTTTTCAGAGCTAACTTGAATGTTATGTCAGATTCAACAGTCCGCAGTTGGAGAGGAAGCAGATTCCATAGACGAGCACCCAATGTTGGGATTGAAAACCACCCAAGTTTTGACTTGTGGGGAAAAACTGGTAGTAAGGAATGATCTGCGGATCTAAGATTTCTTGTTTGTGACAAATTAACTTCTGGGGAAAAAATGAGGAGCGGGAGTAGTGCGCCTTTTGGAACAAAAGTAATGTCTGAAAGTATATTATCTGGTAAGTGTTTAAAAATCTTTGTGTCTTGAAAACATCGCTTGTGTGTGAGTTGTATGGCAGATCAGCGATTATACGTATGGCTTTTTTTTGCAGGATATTTATTGGCTTGATAATCTTGTCAGGAGCTAGACCCCATACACAAGCACAATATGACAAATGGGAGAGAAAATATGAGTGGTAAATTGTCCTAAGACTGGGATAGGGTAAGTATCTTTTGGCTAAACGAAGTAAGTATAATCCAAAGACAAGCTTTCTGGTTAGCCTGGCCATATTTGCCTGCCAGTTTAATCGCTCATCTACGTGTATTCCTAAAAGTTTTGCTTCATTCGTCCGTTGCAATCGTGAACACCCAATTTTGATCTCTTTTGGAAATGGGTACTTCTCTGGGAAAAATGACATATACCTAACACTGTTTTGGAAGCATTAATTGGCAATTGGTTACCCATGGACCAGATAACTATTTGATTGTAAACATTTTTTAAATGACACTGTAAGGAAAAAGAATTGGTTGATGACAGGACGAGTGACAAATCATCAGCGAAAGCAATTAGTTTACATCTTTAACATCTTTCACGAGGCTAAGTCATTTAAATAAATAACAAACAATAAAGGCCCCAATATGCTGCCCTGTGGCACACCTCTGGATACGGTGGAAGGATTTGCAAAGTGATTTCCAATTCGAACTTGCATAGTCCTATTTGTGAGATACGATTCTAGCAGATGTAGTGGCGTACCTCGGACTCCGTACATTGATAGCTTCCGTAATAGGATTTCGTGACTCACACAATCAAATAATGCTTCACTGAAATCTATTAATAGAGCTATTGTTGGGAGGTCCAAATGTATTTTTGTCATGATCTTTGTGTTCGGATTGAGGGAATATTCCCGCCCCTCTGGGAAAGTTCCCGAGGGAATATTCCTGGGAATATTCCCAAAATTCCCGGGAATTTTCATTGAAAATTCCCGGGAATGTTTACAGTCTCGTATTGATTTTTCTGACTATTTTTTGACTTTAATAAGTCTCCAAGGGAATATTCCCGGAATATTCCCAAAATTCCCCGGAATATTCCCAAAATTCCCGGGAATTTTCAATTAAAATTTCTGACAAAATTCTTGCTTTTGAATTTTCACATTAGTCTATGTACCAAATCGCTAGTCCTGGTCTCGTTTTGGTTTTCTCATCTGCTTTAGACTTTTTGTCTCCAGTGTAGCCAGCTTTGAGCATAAAAGCGGAAAGGGGTTGGACTTTGATAAGTGCATTTTCTGCTGTGAAGGAGTGAGGATGGCCTCTCATAAAATTTAGTTGCTGTGGGCTTGCTCTCCCCTCCTACATTGAGCCGTTTTGCTCCTTTTGCTTGTCTACCTTCAACCCAGGGCTGTGAATGTGTAGCTATGTTTTGCCATAAATCTGGTGAAATTTTATCCTCAATTACTCCAGAAGTAAAAATGCTTACCTAAACATTATACCATTGAAAAATAAAATTGACGTGTAATTTGCGACTCCCCACGCCATCAACTTCCATCTAGACTACTTCTTTACGACTGTTGAACATTACCTATGCAATACCCACACAACTTTGCAGCTCTTATAATACATGAAAAATTGGAAAGAATTCGTTTTGTGGGCCCAAAGCTCAGTAGGTACACCATTTGTATCTTTTGGTGTGCAGGTTCCAACGCAGTTCCCACGCAGTTTACGCGAGCTGTCGGCTGGCAACTTCAAAACAAGATTCCGTCAGGAAAAGCCACCAAAACCAGAACCAGATACGAGAGTCTGCAGTCGTGAACTCTTGATCATGATCGTCAAGAAGGAGCAGATGTTTATAAATTTTTACCAAGTCTCTTGATCGGGAGCAGCCCCACACGACGATTTCAAAGGAGCAAAACTGCTCACTGTTGAACGAACTCCGCTAAGTAGGAAGGTACCTACCTAAATGTGAAGTGGGTATGATTTTTAGAATTTGTAAACAATTTAAAAAAAAAAGGAAAAGGAAAAAAGAAATTTTGAAAGAAAGGAAAATTGGAATTTAAAAAGCCATCCGTAAACAGGCCAGGAATAACCAGGTTTAAAAATCGCCCAAAATTTACTCTGAAAATATGCCGCCCTAAAATATGAAAATATACCGCCCCTTTTACAGTCGAATCCATTTGAAGACCTTTCGCATCGGAATTACCGACGGTAATTTACTGTAGAAAGTGATACAGGTTCCACAGAATTTACAGCCCGTCTGAGTTTAACCTCATTAATTACCTATCATCAACATTTTGCTGCTTTCGTGTGTTTTGCATTTTCACGCCAGCCTGTATCTGGTCTGGCGATGGTGGCAAAATGACTCATATGGAAACTGCAAAATGTGATAATCTTGTTCAACAACCATGAACGACTTGAGTTTGAAAAAGATTGAAGTTCCCACAGGAAAATCATAAAGTACATGGGAATATTCCAAAAATTCCCAGTGATGTTTTCAAAATTTGAATTTTCCCAGGAATATTCCCAAAATTCCTGCGAATGATCCAAAAATTCCCGGGAATATTCCCAAAATTCCCGGGAATGTTCCCAAAATTCCTGGGAATATTCCCAAAATTCCCGGGAATATTCGCAAAATTCCCAACGAGGGAATATTCCCAAAATACCCGGCAATTTTCGTTTGTTCCCAAAATTCCCGAAAAAGGAATATTCCCTCGAAAGTAAATTCCTGGGAATTTACGAACACTACTTGTTCTTTCTTCAGATATGATGGGTGGGGATAGAGACAGCGTTTTTTGACAGGAATTATTCACAACCAATTTTTCTGCTGCCTTTTCCTTGTTAAACTTTGTCGTGGACGGTTGAAATCGACTTGATACCTAATCCTCTGGAGGATTGTCCAAAACCAAGAAAATGGCTTTGAAGGCTGTTGTTGGAGCAAGTGAGTTGTTATTTACATGCCTATTTCATTTAGCTTGCTTGGGAATGGGTTAAAACGCCTGCATGCTGGACATTAGACCCATTTCCGTGCTGATTTGTAGTCAAACAAGGACCTGTCATGTTTTCCTGCTGTCACACTCAACCACAAACTGAGTCATGGCAATAAGCTATCCCCATGATATATCTAGAAGTTTTCTAACACATCTGATCGTAGTGCCTATCCATTATTTTGGATGACATTCATTGGGCTATCTGTGGTGATGGAAATTTCCACTTTTGTTGGATTTGTTCATGTTGTACACCAAGAGAGGCTTAATTACGTACTTGGTTTTGCCGACAATTCTTGGGGCCCAGGGGATGTTACTGTGCATATTGGTGATGGAATAATACGCATAGGATGTACAAATTTGCTTGGTATCGTTGATTCGATGATTCGGCATTGTCGTTGCTGGTGCCACACAACCTTTTTTAAACAACAACCTGACCTAACCAGATGGTCAGGATAGGTTACGTTAGGGTTAGATTAGGTTAGGTCAGGATAAGTTAGCTTAAAAAATGCTGTGTGTCACCAATGACGAGAAAGCCGTTGATTCTTGCACGCAGAAGTTAGACATCCACCCTTTTGTGTATAGCCGGGGTTGGAAGCCGACGATTACCCAACAATTCAATTTTGTTTGAATCTGGGGCTTTTATTTCTGCTGCCTGCACAAGAGTAAAAAGAAAGAGAAAAATTTCTGCCACAATTGTTAAAAATTGGAGGACGTATATACCCAGG
Source organism: Sinentomon sp. SZTP_YWyxl (assembly GCA_030068105.1). Classification (NCBI taxonomy): domain Eukaryota; kingdom Metazoa; phylum Arthropoda; class Protura; order Sinentomata; family Sinentomidae; genus Sinentomon; species Sinentomon sp. SZTP_YWyxl. The sequence continues at coordinate 9,726 of JASGXE010011083.1, forward strand.
TGGGTCGTTCGAGTTGCTTAGCCCTGACCAACATGTCAGGCCACACTCACTTTCCCGTAGGTATAGGCCTAGGTAGGTGATGATGAATTGCCTGTGACGAATGACCTGAAATCACATTTAGGTGATTGCCTATTCATCATCAGTTAAGGGTACCTAATCTTTTTCTTCAAATTCATGTTCACCAAATTCCTTTCTTAAAATATGCCATCGAAGACAAGTTTAAAAACCTCAGGCTAAAACCAGCCCTCGCTTGATTAGGCAGGTACCTACCTACCTACATATCTTGTTTTCTCATCTGTTTTCATTTTTGTTGTCCTCAGAGATCATGAACGAGGTGATCAGGACGAAGAATAAAAAGCCTGGTGGTACAGTTGATAAGATGGATTGGCGAGTGCTGATTGTCGATCAGCTGGGCATGCGAATGGTCTCTGCTTGCTGCAAGATGCACGAAATCTCTGCAGAGGGCATCACACGTGAGAATTTTATTTTGTTCTATTTCTTGGGTGAATTTTGTGTCAGGTGTGGTTGTAATGTAAATGATCTCTTCTTTGACGACATTTTTGACCACACACTTTTTATCTTGGCATGTCTCAGCTTTATTCAGTTGTCCAGGTCACAAAATTTGAGTTCATCAGTTGTTAGGCCTTGCTTCAGCAGTTGGTATCTGACGTGGTAAAAAGTCTTCAGATCAATGCATAACGCTGCATAAATGATAACACATCAGCTGTGGAGATGAAGCCATGCTGAATAGCTGTGGTCAAACAATCATCTCAGAAAGAAGATCATCGAAAATTTCTTTATCGTGAGGAATTACAAGTGGGTGTATTACAACCTAAGAATTGAGAAAATAATATTTACTCAGGTACCTACCTGGATGGCATGATAATAAAATATGGCAGCGCTTGATTCTTGAAAATATTTTTTGGTACCATGCCATGTGTTTTGCATTCTGTTGAACTTATGCCAACTTTGGTGCTGCTCCACATCAACGCATGAAGCTTGGATGTTGTTGGGCACTGGTCCTTGCAGCAACACCAAACCTGTTGCGAAAAGTTTGAAAAAAAGGCTGCAGCATTTTTTTTTTCTGTGGCAAAAGCATATAACTACAGGCCATTTTTTTGTTTGTTTCGTTTTTTTCTCATTTCAATTTAAATTTTGGAACAAAATCATAAAATGTTTGAAATTCAAATTTTTGTCATGTAAACAATTTTCACAATAATTGGTTCAAAAATCATTGCGCAGTTCAAAACAAGAAGGATCAATTATTCAGCTCACAGTGACAATTTGATCAATTAACAGAAAAAATGTTTATTTAAATTCCGTAAATAGAAAATGTGGCAAATTGAAACTCACCCGTGTGTTTACTTCCTGCTGCGAAAAGTTACACATTTTTAAGACTGCAGCATTTACTTTTCATTAGAAAAATCAACTTGCCAGGGCCACCGGCGTCAATTGAGGGAAAGTACTTTCTGAGGGTTCTCACTTCCTTGACAATCATCGAAAGCCAGGAAATGCCGTTGAAAGCCAGGAACTGGGTGACATCAGGAAAAGTGCCAAAATTCAAAAATCTTGGAAATAATGTGAAATCCTGCAAAAACCAAAGACGAATGCAAATCAGAAACCCATTTGTACGCTTTAGCACAGCTTCAAATTTGCCACTTTGAAAAAACAAACCACCTCCTTCTAAAAGGCCACATTTTTCGTGCAAGCCCCTCCCTCTGCATCTCTTGTTGGGCTGCCATTCCCCAGTGCACCTCCTTCAATCAGTGTTTGTATATTTTTCTTTATTGTATTGGATGGACATTAGGTAGGTACCTACCACATCAAAGCTTGAGGGGGGACCCACCCCTGTATTTGAAAAATGTGACATTTTTGCTGAATTTGGATTTTGGCATGGTTTTATACTTGCATAATTCCCGAAACCAACGGTGAAAACTGTTCTTTGATATCTTGTCTGGTTCAGAAGTTATGGACCGAGGCGTGAGGCACTTACGTTAAACGATTGGGGATGTTCAATCACTTGAAAATTGTTTCTTGCAAACAAATGTCGTTTACCGCAAATGGGTTTTTTATTGTCTCGCGTAAGCAGAATTGCTGCAGCATTTACATTTTTGAGCCAGGAAGGTCAAATTTTGCACTCTGATGTAGAAAACCATGCTGGAGGTGCAGACAGAGCCCGATTTTCAATTTTTTGAGCTAAAGTACCGAATATTGGAATGTTTACCTGCAGGCCCTAACGTGCCACGTGTGAGTAAAAGCAGCTCAGCTGTGCCTTCATATCAGTAAAATCAGATGAAATGTTGAAAATCCGGCTCTGTCAGCACCTTTACCATGATGTTTTACTCAATTGAGCAAAATATGAACTTCGGCACTTGAATATTGATGACGCAAGACTATTTCTTGCCAAGCGCTTACCTTTCATCTTTGTGAGCTCATAACTTTGGAACCCTGCAGCCAAGGGTGACCAAATTTTGCACAGATAATGTCTTTTGTACGTCTAAAATGTGTGTAAAATTTGAACCAAATCGGTTGAAGAACAAAAACGTTCACCCGATAGGGGTAAGTCCCCCCTTAAAATAATTGATTTCCCATGCCTCCAATCCGTACTGCTTTGCGTGAAGTTCCTCGAACACCTCTCATGCTTCGATAGAAAAATGGCACTTTTGCTTTAATCTAATTTCCTGTTGCTTAAGAAAATGGTATGGCTGATCAAATTTTCCAGAAATTACAGCTTTGTTTCTGTCTGTCCCCCTCACACTTCATCAGTTGCCACATGTTGCTTGTTGCTCATTTTATAAATTTTCTATTTTTTCTCCAGTGGTGGAAGACATAAGCAAGAAGAGGGAACCATTGTCTTCGATGGAAGCCATTTACTTGATCACACCTTCTGAAGCATCTGTTCATGCTTTGATGGACGACTTCATGACCCCCTCTCGTGGAAAATATCGTGCGGCACACGTATACTTCACAGAAGGTAGGAAAGCTCTTTGACGCGTTGATTATTCATTTGAAAAAGTGGAAATACGTAGATAATATGAAAAGGCGAAAGATTCCTGAATTTGATCTGCTTGAACCATCTATGGGGTTCAGCACTTTTGATCCTCCCACCATTCTTTGGATCTATTATAATAAATTTAGATACAGAATCAACAATTTGGGGGATACTATTTTCTATGTCCAGGGCACAAAACCTGGCCTCTCAGTTTCTGGTGACTGCAACAGCCACCTGGGCTCTGGTTCAAAAGTCCTTGAGCCCTTGGCCCAGATTCTCCAGAAATGAAAAAAGTCAAAATGTATGAAGGGGCCCAGGTTCTGTCGTCAATATTTACTAAATTATTTTCATTCTCCGCTAATTCTTGTGAAAATGTTACAAAAACGCAGGCGCCGTGCATGACACCTTCCCCCCGCCTGGCCAGGATCCCGACGGATCCTGGCTCCCGGCGCCCAAGTGGAACTCGGGCTTTAAAGCGAGAGCGAAACTCTAAAGCTTCTAGGGCGATCGAGACGCTGATAATTTTCAGAGGCAGGCTGTGTGCATCAGGCAGTACCTACTGGATTTTTATAACTTAGGAACTGCACAAGCAAATCCTTGTAGGTGGTTCTTTTTGTTTGAGATTTTCAGGACATCATTTAGCCTATGTGCTCCAAAAAATGGCCTCCTCATTGAAAAGAACCAAAGCAGTTGTTTGCAATGAAGTGGTATTTAATGTCATGCTGACCCATTGGTTTCACCCGAAATGGCCTTCTTGACAAAATTGCTCCGATCGATGTGTAACTTCGTTGTTACTCTTTCATTTGACTTTTCTTAAAATCTTTTTTGGAACAGGCCTGATTCGTTTTCGGTTTTCAGTTCCACATTCGCTGTCTTTTGCAATTTCCGGACACCCAGCCCTTTTTGGGATGTTTGGAGAACATGTTAAGGAATTTGGTGCATGGAGGACACATGACCGCTGAATGTTTTCTTCCTTGGTACCCAGTTGTTTTTAGAAATAAGCCTTCCAAAATGATTGGTCCATGCCAGCACACCAAAGACAGTGCCAGAGATCCCTCAAAATGGTTCATTTTGGACTTTTTGGGCTCAGAGGGTCACAACATTTTTATGGTTGCTGTAATACTTTTCAAGTACATTCACATGCTTTTAGTAGGATGTTCTGGGAACACCCTGTTTGAAAGATCTCCCTTCATGGCAGCCTTCTATCGAGTTCAACCACAAGAATGGTGGAGAAATATGAATGTAATTTGGAGTGGGCCTTCTTTTTCAAGGTGTGTGGCAATCACACCTGGACACCAATGTGTGTGGGGTCACTGATTCCAACGGGCCGTATGGTGTCCAACATTGCCAGTTTTGTCCAGCAGTCTTGTCATGTGAATTGAAACGTTGCAGCAGTGCGAAAAAAGAATCATGAAAGGAGGCAGCTAAAGTAACAGGTACCTACATAATTTGATGCTTACCAATATTGGAAGAAAACAGACAAAAATATATGTGATGCCATCCCACTCATGACATTTTCAACGATGAACCACCTTGATTCCGTATGATGGCCTGTGGGTCAGATATCCATGAATCAGTTTTTTCGGTTGTCCAATCAATCAAATGAAAAAAATATTGCAAAAATGTCATCCTCATCATGTTCGCATAGTTTTGAAAGTAAGGTTGGTGATGTGGGCAGGGTAGGAATTTTGTTGCAGGCTGCTGGCAGCCTGTTTGGGTGATTAACCATAGACACCAATTTGCATCCTTTATTCCACTAGTTTAAAACAAAAGACATAGGTACATCCTCATTCTAGACATTTACCTACCCAGGCCTATCTAGGGGCCATGCACCATTGTAGTGTCGGTTGTAAAACAAAAATGATCTTGTCTCAAATAATAATATTTCAGCATGTCCTGACGAGTTGTTCAACGACCTTGGAAAAGCTTCCGTTGCCAAGAACATCAGAACACTAAAGGAGATAAACATTGCTTTTTTACCTTATGAATCACAGGTACCTAACTACCTACCTCTCTACACCGAAAGCTCGAAATAATTGATTCGGCGTGCCATCGGTGGTGCAGTCTTTGTAATGTCTTCACTTTCCCTGGTTTTCCATTTTCCTCTCGGACTACCTAGTGATTCTCTTCCTTCTTTTCTTGGCTAACACTTCTTTTCTATTTTGGTCTGACACACCGTGTCCGTTTCCACTTCATGTTTCATCTTAAGTAGTTCCTCGAAATGTGATATGTCTTGTTTTCTCTGTGACTGTGGCAGTCTGTGTGCTTGCGTCTCTTTTGCCTGAATGTTTTTCACTTATGGTTGTTTATTTTGGTGTCAGGGATGGGGTTTTTTGAATTGTTTTTCTGTGCCGGACTCAAGTCTTTTCATCAAATTCCAATGCTATTTGCTCTGATTCTGTCTGGTGTATTTACCATTTATCTAGCTTCATGTCTCACCACTTTTCTGTTTGCACATTTTTGGAGGCTGGGTGTTCAAAATTGTTTAGATTTCATGGTTTTGGCTAACCATCTTATCTGCTAGAGTGCCTTTATCCAGTCCAGGCCTCTCCTTGTGATGGGTGGCGGAAGCTACTGTTTCTATCACGTGACAAATATCGTTCGTTTTTTCTCTGTGGCCTTTTCCCAGAACAATGTCTTGCAGTCTTTTGTGTTCAATTAAAAATGAACACCAACTGTTTAACAATCACCAATGTAAGATTTTGTGCGTGCTTGTGCCTGTTATTGTTCCAGGATGTTGGACCTGATTATGTTAACAAGCTGTGGCTATGTTGATTTGGTGTGGTGCTGCAAGTTGGTTTGAGTTTTATTCCTCAAGATTTGTAAGTGAAGTGTGACATCTTCAAGCATGTTTGCCCTTGGCGACAGCAGTGGGATGTTGTAGGTCAAAACCCTAAACGGATTGAGTTTTGTTGTGATCTCACAAAGCTTAGTGGCTGTGCTGCCGTTTCTCGTCTTAAAATGTTGGGGTCTCTTGGATGTTGCAAGCCAGAGAATTTTTTTCCAAGTATGGCTACTTTTTGTGAGTGTTGATGTTTGTATTTTTTGATCGAGAGTGTTCGGCATTAGGGGCATGATGGCAACTACCTAAAAATGTTAAAAGCAGTGTGTGTATTGTTCAGTACCCAGGTGTCAAGTATCCCTGCGAGGAGATCATGTACAGTCTTTTACATATGTCGGAGTCATAAGATTGCTATGCGTTATTTATTTATTTTTTCACATATTTTGTTTTTTCAATGTTTAATTTTGCTCTTGCAGTGTTCAGTTCCCCAAGGTAGTTGTTCCTGTGAAACCCGAGCAGAGTCACAGAATAAAAAAGTGGTTTAGTGCATTTCTAACTGGTGTGTCAGATTCTAAGTCATTGCTGGCGAAGATGGTTTGGGTCATGTTTGGAATGATTTATTTTGCTCCACATTCCCCTCAGTCTTGGTTGCACAGTATTTTCTGCATCGGATAGCGAAATGCTTTTGTTTCTTTCATTTGGAAGTGTTTCGTGGTATTGAAAGTTTGCGTTCAGGGCCAGATAGTGTCATATGTGATGTCTGCTCTGTGCAGGTGGCCACCAGCTTTGTGCTCATGTGCCGATTTGTTAATGCTCTCAATGTCGATAATGTCAGTTTTGTGCAGATTTTGGATGGATGGTTGCCTTTTAATCATGGTCATGGACAGTCTCAAACGTCCAGTGTAGTATCCATGGTTTTCTCCCAGACTTGCAACAAACACCTGTCTTTTTTTCATTATGATCTTTTCAGTTTGTCCAGACGATCTCTTTAACGAAATATGCAAATCCATTTCGGCTAAATGTATAAAAGCGCTGAAGGAAATAAACATTGCGTTCCTTCCCTATGAGAGCCAGGTTTGTCTTACTTACGCCAGTTAACACTCTCTTTTGTTGATTTTGTTCTCGTTTGAACAATAGATACCTATGTAAGAGTTGGCTCGCTGACCTGGCTGGCAGTGCAACGAGCCCTGCATCGTGTGCTGTTGCGTTTTGATAGTCGCTGGCATTTCGAGATGGCCATCGCTATTGTTAGCCCACTAGGGGTAGGGGTAAAAGAAAGCTTTTTGCCTCAATAGAAAATTGCTGCCCTGCCGCTGCCAGGCAGGTTTCAGCCGAGGTTAAGGTTTTTGCATAGTTGAATGGACAAGTTTAGGCCTATAGATTTGTTTTGTTGCAGTTGAATTGGCAAATTTAGACTCGTGGTTTTGCATTATCGCCATTGAATTAGTTTGCTATGTTGCAATTCTTTTTTTTTTTTTTTTGCGGAATAATTATGTCGCAATTGTTTTTTTTTTATGGATTAACTGAATTTTAATGATAGTCAAGTCATAATCCATAGGCCGAGATGTACCTACTTTTTACATTTTGTTCTCTGCCATCCAGTAGATTTTGGCTTGCCTACTGGAATGTATGGTTTTCAAAGTTTAGGCCCACTCGTAAAAGACATTGGAGGGAGTTATTAGAACAGTTCTCTTGCTGCTTCATGTCAGCTGTGGTTGAACTTCGACCCAGACACTGTTTCTGTGAGTCCGTACGCATTGTGAGGGAATGGGCTGTACCGCTGGAATTGATCTGATCACAACATTATTCTGATTGCCTTTTGTTCCTCCCAGGGGATGTTTTTTGAGTGAGGATTTTGCATGCATCTGGATCATGTTAAGAGCATGTTAAAAAAAGAAAAGCACTTTTACTCATGCATGAGTTTTGTTTGATTGCATGCATTTACTGTTTGCTTTGCTCAGGTATGCTTGCTTTTGAGCCACTAGTCTGCTCACGTTTGCTGAGATATATACCTGTTATGCACGCACAGTCATCCATAGGTCCCGGGACAACCTCGAATGGGCGAGGTGTAGTTTCCACGACAGGAACTGTCCCGCTGTGTTTTGGACGTTTTTTGGCCCAAACAGGTACATTTTCACTGTTTTTGGAGTTATTGAAAGTCCAATAATCAAAATTGATGGAACGTTCCCAGCACAGAAAATATGCTTTAACCACTCGGGGTTTCCCGAGACTTTTCGGGTGACCCTCTGGTTTTTGCATTGGTGACTGTTGCTTGCAATGCTTCATTGGTATTTAGTGTGTGTGTCTATTTTTTTCCTAATAGCCGACTTGCCTACATAATCCATGCATGCGTTGTTTACTTTGTTCTCACCGATTTCTTTCTGTTATCATGTTATCATATTCCTGGTTTTTAGTACTTTTTGTAGATCTGTATTGGCATGGAAATTACTCTAAATTTGTCTACATGTTTTTTATAGCCCTGCAAAATTGGTGGCATGGAATTTGCATCAAAATAAAATTTGAAATTCTACAGTGGAATCATTTGGAGCACATATCTGCAAGCATTTTAGGGTTGGAGAAGTTGCGGTTGTGCAGTTGCTAAAACTGTCTTTTATCTGCTCTTGGAGTATGCAGGCAAGCATTTGGATTGGAATGAAGTTTTTCTAACGTCCCTTGCGCATTTATACCTATGACATCAAATCCTTCCAAAAAGTCTATTGTAGCCTAAAAGATACATTTTTGTCAGGACTTGTTTACAGGTGGCATTTGGTTTCCACATAGGATAAGGCTAAGAAGTTGAGGGTTGAGTCAAAAGAATAAGGAAAAGCCTGATGCTCTGGATACCTTGCTGCTGTGATGTCACGCTGGAGGGACGTGTAATTTAGTTGGATACTTAGATTTGTGTTACAACTTTTGACATTTGATTTCCATGCCATTGCTGTTCAGTTTCTGTAGCTGGGAAGGATCATCGTAAGTGGAATTTGCGTATCCCTCCAGTGTGACGTCAGCTCGAAACAAGTGAAAAAGGGACGCATTCTGCCATTTTTGCTGCATAAGAAGACATGATTCAACCTAAAACTCATTATCCCTGTCATAGATGTGCATTGATTAATCAAATCAACCAGTCTGGTTTTGGCGGCGCACTGTAGTGTCACGCTATGAACTACGTGTTGCATTTCAGATTAGAACACCGACAAATCAGAGTTACTTTTGCTCCAAGCCGGACTGTGCTTTATTTTGCGGCGAAGTGATAATTTGCTGTTGTGCCTTGTTATGTTCCCTAAAATTTGACGTATCACTTGTTATCACCATGTTATCACATGTGGCAACAATTATTGTTATCTTGAGGTTGAAAAACCCCCGTCCTGTTTTTAGTCTTTAACCTCTGCTTCAGGGTCTGTTCATTGGACACTAGTAAAATGTCCAGTTTTTTGTTTTGAAATGGATTTTACGAATTCATTGGCTTCAATTATTAAAATTCATCATATCATCTTGTTTTTCGTGCCAGGTTTTTTCCCTGGACTCGGCCAAAGCCTTCCACAGCTATTTCAATCCTGGCCCTGGAACAGGGAATGCATTCATGGAACGGATAGCGGAACAGATAGCTACTCTCTGTGCAACACTGGGAGAATATCCATCTGTAAGATATAGGAGGTGAGTTCTGCTTTAGGGGATTCTTCCCAGTTTGGAATTCACCCGTCACTTTTTGCAAAACGGTGCAATGTTTAAGCAAAAAGGACTTATGACTACTTGAAACTTTTGTTTTGTGTATCCAGTTGGTTTGAGGTTGCATGGACGGAAATTATGTTTTGTCTTTGCGGTGCTAATCAACTTATCAACAACGGTTGACTAGGTATTGTGAACAACCAAGTTCTATCAACATGGACATTACATTGGAAAGAAGGCATTTTCAAATCACAGAAATTAAATGACAAATTTGACGCTATTCAGATGTCTCTGAATCGAATTGAGGCGTGATGTTTCGGAGGTAGCCTATCGTGCCCTTGTTGACGGAACGACTGGGAGTTGACGAACAAGTCAGTCTGTGATATCCAAAAATTGGATACCTGCATTCCCATCTCAGCGGGATGTCCTCTGAAAATTTATCACTCGAAATATTTTTCGATTGACTTGATAGTTGCGTGCTTGTCCTATTTCATTCTCAATAATTTTGCAAATAATTTCCTTCCTCAGTGATTTTGAGCGCAATGTAGAACTGGCACAGTTGGTGCAACAGAAGCTTGATGCGTACAAGGCCGATGAGCCGACAATGGGCGAGGGGCCAGAGAAGGCAAAGTCACAGCTGCTGATTGTCGATAGAGGATTCGACTGTGTTTCTCCCCTGCTTCATGAACTGACATTCCAGGCCATGGCTTACGATCTTCTTCCGATCCAGAATGATGTCTACAAGTGAGTCAGTGTGCACTCTACAGTTACTTCTGCCGGCATTTATTGTTTACCGATTTGGTTAACGGCAGTTGTTTTCTGTAAAATCGAAAGCTTTTGCAATCAATATTTTATTCAACCGCCGTTGCTGCTTGGCAACGAAATCTCAACATATTTTCTGAAATATCTCCTTTGAGAAAACTTGTGATGCTTTTTTGAATGAAGTTTGGACAGATATCCCAACACCCACCTCGATTCTATCAAGCATAACACCAACCCTCACTGAAAACAGTGGGCTAGAAACCTGGAGAAGTTGACATGAATATCAGAATGCAAGTGCCTGCATGTCTTTATGGGGCATGTTCAAAGATTTATATCTCCACAGCGCTTGCGGTTTGAGTCCATGTGTCGGTGCATCGTGTATCCATTGTCAAAACGAATATGTCGGTGCTGCTTGTCTGCTGAGGGTCATTCTGTTATCGTTGCATTGATGTTTTTTGTGATCGTGCAGGTATGAAGCATCGACCGGTGCAGGTGAAAAGGAGGTTCTCCTCGATGAGAATGACGATCTCTGGGTTGATCTGAGGCACGAACACATTGCCGTCGTATCACAGAGTGTGACAAAGAACCTGAAGAAGTTCATCGACTCGAAGCGTGTTCCAACCGACAAGGCGTCGATGAAAGATCTCTCTCAGATGATCAAGAAGATGCCGCAATACCAGAAGGAGTTGAGCAAGTACTCTACGCATCTTCACCTGGCCGAAGCATGTATGAAGGAGTACCAGGGATATGTTGACAAACTTTGTAAAGTTGAACAGGTACGTATGTTAAAATGTTATTACAGTTACGACAGGATGGTCAAAACGGCTTTAGCAACTGCTTGCCAGCCCTTTTCTGAAGAGGCATTTCTCGGCACCTTGCACGTTTCCTGTCGATGCTCTCGACAGTTAGCGGTTGTGGCGGTCGTATGGCTTTGCTGCAAGCATTTCCTCAGCGCTGTGGCCGTTGGGATTTTGAACTACGAAAATGCAGAAATTAAAACACACCTATGCGTTCCTTAGAGGAAAATTGAGTCTAAAAAAATGTTGATCAAAAGAAAGGAGAAGAAAGCGTGCTCTAGGAGCCATTTTCTTGCATCATCAATCTCCAACGGAGGCACTGTTTAACCTGATTTGTAAATTTGATTGGTGGTGAAGGTTGCAATGCTGCGATAAATCAGATAAAAAACACTTGCAAAACATGCAGGAAAGAGTGGCATCCTGCCAGTTTGTGATTTATATCGCGCCTGAGAAGCAAGACAACCATCTTGTTTAACTCCACGTCTTCATTAACATTGTCTACAAGTTCATTAGCGTTGTAATACCTACCGCTGTAACCTTTGCAGAACAACCTTTATGCGTTGTCCACAAGTTCATTAGCGTTGTAATACCTACCGCTGTAATCTTTGAAGAACAACCTTTATGCGTTGTCCACAAGTTCATTAGCGTTGTAATACCTACCGCTGTAACCTTTGCAGAACAACCTTTATGCGTTGTCCACAAGTTCATTAGCGTTGTAATACCTACCGCTGTAACCTTTGCAGAACAACCTTTATGCGTTGTCCACAAGTTCATTAGCGTTGTAATACCTACCGCTGTAACCTTTGCAGAACAACCTTTATGCGTTGTCCACAAGTTCATTAGCGTTGTAATACCTACCGCTGTAACCTTTGCAGAACAACCTTTATGCGTTGTCCACAAGTTCATTAGCGTTGTAATACCTACCGCTGTAACCTTTGCAGAACAACCTTTATGCGTTGTCCACAAGTTCATTAGCGTTGTAATACCTACCGCTGTAACCTTTGCAGAACAACCTTTATGCGTTGTCCACAAGTTCATTAGCGTTGTAATACCTACCGCTGTAACCTTTGCAGAACAACCTTTATGCGTTGTCCACAAGTTCATTAGCGTTGTAATACCTACTGCTGTAACCTTTGCAGAACAACCTTTATGCGTTGTCCACAAGTTCATTAGCGTTGTAATACCTACCGCTGTAACCTTTGCAGAACAACCTTTATGCGTTGTCCACAAGTTCATTAGCGTTGTAATACCTACCGCTGTAACCTTTGCAGAACAGCCTTTATGCGTTGTCCACAAGTTCATTAGCGTTGTAATACCTACCGCTGTAACCTTTGCAGAACAACCTTTATGCGTTGTCCACAAGTTCATTAGCGTTGTAATACCTACCGCTGTAACCTTTGCAGAACAACCTTTATGCGTTGTCCACAAGTTCATTAGCGTTGTTAATACCTACCGCTGTAACCTTTGCAGAACAACCTTTATGCGTTGTCCACAAGTTCATTAGCGTTGTAATACCTACCGCTGTAACCTTTGCAGAACAACCTTTATGCGTGTCCACCTTTTGGGGAACATACTTTCCACTTTTTATGTACGAAGGGTGTCTTATAAGTAATTGACATGGTCCTGTAAATTGGTTATGGGTGGACATAGGAATGTGAAACTTTCTGGGATCTTTACTGGATTCTTCCTTCAGAGAGTTCAGATTGACGTATAATTGCAACTTCCTGAGCCAATCCACGAAGGAATGCCAAACGTCCATTTCAAGAGAAATCTGGCACTGTGAATTCATCACTTTTGCAAGCTCTTCCAGTCTCATAAATCACCACGTATCATGCCAAAATCTTGGATTTGAGATCCATCGGGCATCTAGGGTGCCAAGGCCAGATATACAATCCATGTGAGGCAGTACCGTTACTTTTTTGCTTCTGCAACCAGTCGATTTTGGAAGCAGATTTCTGAAAATGTCCATTGACTTTGAACACATGTTTCGAAAAAGCTGGAAAACAAGGTCGGAGGTAGGCAGTCGAACGCTGTTACTGCACGCATCTCCAATGATTTGGAATCGTGTGACGACTATTAGTTGGTAGGGCAATGTCCTACCTATACAAATGAAAAGTCACATGCCTTTCATTGCGACCATGGACTTCACAACAACACCAAATGCCTCGTTCACAGCAGTCAGATGGGCGTCCAGATGACACCTCAACTTCAGGCATGATTTTTCCAGCACTAACGCTGATTATCTAGCGCGAAACATTCTCATCATGAAGAGGCACAGTACCCTCTTTCTATCACCAATCGGTCTCAAAATTGTTTTGCCTTTTCTCTGAGAACCGACTTCGTAAAAAAGTTGCTGTTTGCAATCGATTTGCAATATTTGAGTGTTTTCAGGTCACAGGCTTCAGGAGGCAAAGTTCAGAGACTCATTATTCAGTCAACAGGAATCATAAAAACTTCCAATTACAAACAGAAATCAGATATCCTCTCAGCTTTAAAATAAGCCATTGTAAACAATTCTATCATCACAAACAAAAGAAATTAAAGCCAATGTCAAAAACTTATAAGACAACCTACGTATCTAGCATCATTTTAGAATTTTTTGTTGTTTTCGATGTTTTTATTCATGAGTTACTTTTTACTTTTCCTGCTTTAGGATCTGGCAATGGGCACGGATGCAGAAGGAGAGAAGATCAAAGAACAGATGAGGAATATAGTCCCACTTCTTCTCGATCAGACTGTATCCGACAACAATAAAATACGAATCATCCTTCTGTACATACTGTCCAAGAACGGCATCTCTGAAGATAATCTGAGCAAGCTGCTTCAGCATGCGCAAATACCACCAAACGACCGACCCATCATCACAAATTTGGGCATGCTTGGGGTCAACATTTACGACGTTAGTTTACCGTTGAAAGTGATCTAATTTTGCGAGCCCTTGGAGAATTTATAATTTGGAGAAAAATGTCAAGTGATAAGGAAAGCGCTACTTCAATTATATTTCGTGTTTCTTTGCACAAAAAACAAAGTGAGATTGCAAGCATTCCTTTAATAAAAGTACGACAATCAAATAGCGAAGTGAGATTTGGCAGTGATGCTTTAGCTGATCACGAGTTTAAACACATGGGTTAAAAATAAAGTCGGATGTGTTCCTTTAACCGAATGAATGCATAGTCATTTTGTAATCATGTGACTGATGTGAGTTCGGTTCAAGTGCTTGGAAGTTGTATTTTTGGGGTTTGATCAAATTCTGTTTATAAAAAAATCTACGATGTGAAGAGTTGCGGCCGTGGACGAGAAGTTGGCGAAGTTGAAAGCAGTTGTAGTTGAGTGGTAGTTGAAAGTAGTGCAAATTTTTTTTTTCATTTGAGCTTCTCTTTCGGCACTGAATTTTGGACACTTCAGACTTCCTGTTTGTTGATGCTGTGATTTGAAGTTTTCACAGATACATGCCTAACTTTTTTTAAATCATTATTCTTATTGATTTCATCAATTTTAGGATGTTCTGCGAAGAAACTAAAATTTAATTTATAATGGCTAGGCCAGGGGCTACTCCCTCCATTTGGCTGCACCCCAACTCCCACACCAACATGAAGAAAACCAGTTGTTCCCGTTTTGAAGAACCAAAAAGTCTTTTTTTACGCAGAAAATAACTCTTATCCATCTCTTGCCTCTCGATGAACTGTTCACTTATTGATGGGGACATCAGTTTTTGTTGCTGGCAACAAAACTTCCTGTCGCTGGTACATAACATTGCTTAGATTGTATCTGGCGCCACGATCCGTTTCACAAACACTGTAATTAGTTACCTGGTTTAAGGCCATTTTAGGATCGATGTCGAAATTTACTGACGACATTTCGACTCTTGGGCTGGGGTCTTATTGTGACGCGGGCAGCGATCATATCGTATCATCAGACTTAAAAAAGTTGGGATTGAAACGTCGTCAGTAAATCTTGACATCGATACTAAAATGGCCTTAACCAGGTAACTATTTACAGTATAACATTGCTTGAAGGGTTATATGGTGCCCAGTAAACTTCACGAGTTCCATGGTAACTTCACTGCCTGCCGACCGGCTGGCTTCTGTTTGATCCCTGGCAGGCACCTAATTTTTCATAGCGGCGGCAGCGAGCATTGGGCCTACGCACAGACTGTTGCCTTCTTTGGAGAAATGGCTTTTTAATGAGATTGTGATTGTACTATTTCATTGCTTTAATCAATTTGTCGTCTTCGACAGAACAATCGTCGTAAGGTGTATGCCGTACCGAGAAAGCCACGCATCACGGAGCAGACGTACCAGATGAGCAGATGGACACCTGTCCTGAAGGATCTCATTGAGGATGCAATAGAGGAGCGTCTCGATCAGAAACATTTCCCATTCCTTGCCGGACGACCAGCTGCGTCAGGCTACAGAGCACCGACCAGGTATGAGGGATTCTCGTGTTTTTCTGCATTCTCACGGCATTTTTCCATTTTTTTTTCATTCATGTCAGCACATTCATGAGTGGCAATCTGCAAGGTTCCATTTTTTGTAAATGTACAATTTTTTCGCATTTCTGCCGAAATGAAACTTGCAAAGGAAGATACGAGCATCTGCTCCACTTGCTGCAATTGGAAATGGTACAGAATTGGGACTTTTAAATTGGTCACAAAATTTGAAGTGGTGTGTGTGGAATTTTGAAGGAAATAGATTTGCATGGTGGCAACGGATTTAATGTTCGCACTTATGTAAGAAATTGAGACCGCTAAGATTTTGGCAAAAACTCTACGCTGCAGAAATTGAAGATCCTCTTTTATAACCGAAGTCAAATTTCTGACACCTCAGAACAATCTGACACCTCTAGAACGCTTTGCTGGAATCTGGCGCTTTAATTTCTACCGCCGGCACAAGAGTAAAATCAAAGGGAAAAGAACGAAAGAAAGTTTCGGAGGTAAAATGGGAAAATCACATATGAGTACGTGAACTCCGCCATCACCTTTCTGTGATTGAAAAAATAGATGACATTTGGAAGTTCCAACTTATCATTGTGGAACTTTAGGTTGTGCTTTTGCAGACATCATGCACGAAAATTTATTTTTTATGGCATAAAAATTTCCATGCTGAATGTCAGCTAATAGAGGGATTTCTTTACTGTCTATGTCATGGCGTGATATGTTTTACAGTGTGCCAACAAAGTTCCATTTCTCATCTTCTTCTTAACTAACAGCAGTGCTCGCTACGGCCACTGGCACAAAGACAAAGGCCAGTCGAACGTTCGAAACGTACCCCGTCTCATAGTTTTCATCGTCGGTGGGATAACGTTCTCCGAGACGAGGACGGCTTACGAGGTCACAAATAACTTCAAGAACTGGGAGGTGATCGTTGGTAAGAGGCACTCTGCACTCTTTTCTTCGCTTCTTGTTTATCATATTTTAGCGTTTCATTTTAAGGTTGTTGCCTCAGTTTTGAATTTCACTGTTTGCCGTGTTTGCACTCATTTCAGATTGTTTTCAATCTCACTAAAGCAACATGCAAAGGGATGGGTTCCACGGATGAACAGTTGGGCCATGTCCACTTTCTGTTCTAATTGTTGTAGGACGGTAGCTTGATCTGATCCATGCCAACACCCAAAATTATCGCAGTGCAGAACCTGTCGTGTAGGTTCACACCTGATGGGGCAAAACTGTGATCACTCGTAAGGCTCTCTAGTTCGAACACTCTGTGTGTAGAGTCAGGATTCCGCAAAGGGGAAGATTCGTTGAAATTCCAGGGACAACTGCACGGGGAAGCCATCAGGGATCACCTCATCAGGGGTCACGGGGGAGCCATCGGGAGTCACCCTCCTTCTGAACATGTCTGCAAACACACTTTTCTAGTCTGCGAATGTACGCAATCATCGTATGTAAGAAATCATGCATAATGTAGCATGATTCTGGAGCCTCAGTGGGGTGTGTATCACGGGTTGCCTTGCAGGCATCCGAATCCAAACTAACATTTTAATTGGGCCATTTT
>JASGXE010011084.1:0-25712 GCA_030068105.1 Sinentomon sp. SZTP_YWyxl
CACTGCAGCCTCACTGAGCGTCGCACCACGTCATTGATTGCGTATCGATTTATAATCATTGTAGTCTTGAAATTTTGATTGTCATTTTCCATAATGCTGGTTGTAATCCCTTTCTTGTTTTTTATGCCCAATTGACTCAGAACCCTGTTCGCCGACCTGCCACCAGGACACTTTGTGGCAGTTTTTGTTCAATAATAATAATAAAAATAATTTGGATTCTGATTTTGTTTGATGCAGTGGACGAATGTGCTTTTGTTGTGTGATGCATGGAAATAATCATGATTGGATGATCATGATATGATCATGAATTGGATGATTTAATGATAATGAATTGGATGCAAAAGCATGCAGAGTTTTCTACACGATTGGGAAATATAAACCGGCAAAAATATACACATCTAAAAAAAGAGATTACTGAACATTCAAGAGTATTGCATGTGAAAGTGTGAACATTACCTTTCGTTTTTCCTTTTGTTTATTTCAGAAAACCGGCCATCTCAGGATTCATCTAACCGTTTATTCACAATTAATTGTTTTTATTTTTTCTTCAACTTTGCTTCTATATTTAATTTGTTTAATTTATTTATTGTATTTTTTGTTCAACTGTCCGCAACCCGCAGGCTGCCCCAATCTTCTTCGTTTGGTTTCCGTCCTTGAGCTGTTAAAAATGAAATTTGAAAATGTTCCCAAATTTTAATTAAGTGACTTCAATGAAAAAGCACATGCTCGATCTTTTCATGGATTTGACTATTAATTTGACCGGAAGAAGAGGAGTGGAGAAAGCAATTAGGTCTGGTCAGGTCAAAGACGAGTCTCTACAATATATCTACTTCGTATCTAACGAAATTAACAGATTTGCAATATCATGGCTAACCCTCTTTGCTTGGCGAAAAATTACCACATTGCAAAAATCTCTTCATCTCGTCCGTTTTTTGTTTATTTTTTTTTTTGTTTTTTTTTTTTTGGAATTTGCAACTCGTGTTTGACTATACCTTCGCCTCTAAATCCTGATTATCAATGATGCCGGTCCTTAACTGTGGGAAACCTTATTTTACTGTTCTGAAATTTTCATCAGATGCAAAGCCCGCGCAGTAAAAACTGACTTGTGAAAACTGATTGCGGAAAAAACTTGAAAATTACATGTGAAATTATGTAGAAATACGTGTAAAATTCCTCTTAAAAATACCTGAAAAAATTCTTGAGAAATTGTAATTCGAAGTTGTATCAACATTGCGAGTGTAAACTTGTTGAGTGTTCCATTCAAAAAGCCGTCGTTTTACATGGTGGCCCAAAGATCCAGTCAGTTTGATTCCTCTAAGATATGAAATCTCCCTGATGGCTATTTGTTCAAGTATGAATGTTCAGTTCAGAACTGGTTTCACATGTTTCCAGCCTTACAATACTGCTCCGGGTCGCCAGTTTACAAACCCTGCCTCGACTTTAGATGGCAGGTCGGGGCCCCAAGCGACCACTGATTTTTCCGAGAGGGGACAGGGTTAGGTCAGGTTCAGATAGCTTTAGGTAAGAAAAAATCAATGTTTTTTTCTTGCGAGTGGAGGGCCACAATCGAGCATTCTTGCACAAAACGCTCTCTGCCATCTAAAGTCGCGGCAGGGTTTGTAAAATCGCCTCCGGGTCGGCTCCGATCGGAGGCCCTTGTTTTTTTCTATCCGACCTGCATTAATTCACTGGCAAACCTTCGTATTTTTCCCGCAGACAACCGTAAATTTAGCGTGAAACACTTCTGGGGCCTCTTTGACTAATTCAAAAACCCTTGGAAAGCCTGCGCAAGGCACGCACCTTCTTAGCTGGGAAAATGCGTCCAACTTGAATTATCATAACTTTTTCAAATTTTTAATTTTCAAATTTATTTTCTCCGTCAGCGATGCACGCTTTGCGGCGAGATATTTTTAAATAATCTCTTCCAGATTTTGGAACATACGTACCGGGCCGTGGAAATGAGTCAAGTGCGTGCTCTATTGTTTTCAACAAAGGCAGGACTTCAGGAGATGCCGAGAGTACCTATTGTGTAATTAATCATGGCTAGCAATGTTAGTTAGGATTGATTTTTACATCTGAACTTATCTTGATCTGGTCGTCCTGCTCTTTATCGCTTCCCCCAGTGGCAAAAATGGTCCCAGTAAGGTGCCAGAACGGTTTCAATGGTGCCAAAATGGGTCATTTGGGTTCCATTATCGTGCAGAGATTTTCGGTATGCCGGACCCTTTTTGGAACGTTCACGGAAGGTTCACTGGCACCAAATTGGGACGGATATTCAACCGTTCCGGTCGGATCGTTCTATCAACGTTCCCTTGTCACCGAATTGGGACGAAGTGCCAATATATGCCCATATATGGCTCGATTTTGCGGATGTCTCAATTCGGTGCCAGGGGAACGTTCCATGAACGTTCTCCGACACCAAATTGAGACAACGCGGAAAAATCGAGCAATATATGGGAATATCGATTCTGCAAACGTTCTCAGAATGTCGTGCACGCAGAGTTCGATATATGACGGTTCTTCCCGCACAACTCTGGTCACCCCAGTTGCAAAACGGATCCAAATAATGTGCTGGAACCTTCCGATGGTGCCAATGATTGCCTTTGCTGTGTTCGATTATTGTGCGCGGCATTTTGGGAAACAGGTCCATTTCGGATGATCCTATCGTTCCCGAGCACATCTGGCACGAAACCCAGTCGATAATGGTCCCAGGTTATGTTCCAAGCGGAACTCAGGGTGCCAAAATGGCTGCCTTTGTTTCAATTATTGCATGCGAGATTTTCGGTGTTTCACACCCATTTTGGATCGTTCCCTGGGCGTGAGGACATGGAACGAAGCCAAATCGTTTCCGTATAAGCGGCTCTGGAATGTCGCTGGAACTTCTGCAAGCACGGCTATGGAATGTTGTCCTAACCTCGAAATAAAAATATTTGTATGCAACCTTTTTCATTTCATCGTTCTCTTTCAGTTCGTCAAAAATATTTCATGCGATATTTTTCAGTCTGGAAAATTGATTTGAAATATTTGATTTCGAAAAGAAATCGGGCTAAATTTCGAACGAAATTTAATTTCGGCAAAATCCTGTCAAACATCTTGAATCTTGACCATGAACGACGGACATCATGAAAAGTCATGAAACACCACAATGTCACCTTAAAGATCACGTATTAAAATGGTAAGATAGATGGCAGCACAAGTGAGGAACAAGTCATGGAATTGCAGTTCACAGCGTTTCGGAATAAATGTCTCACAAATTAATAAATTATTCTGCGTTGAAAAAACTACGAATCTCAGATCAAACAACTTTAAGATATCAAGTTGTCATCACGTGGCGACACAATTTCGGAAAATGACACTCAAATACTCTTCATTTCATTTCGCCTGACAATTTCCGAAGTGCGATTTTTCTTTTTTAATTGTCAATTTATGACACAGAAAAGCGTTGCACCCAAATATGATAGGGAACACAAACGCTGTCATCATGATTTTCTTCCCCGCTGTTAATAAAAACATGCGGCATCGGGTGAAATTGGATAGCAAAGAAAAAAGAAAATCAATACAAAAGTTAAAAACACCAAGAATCCAAAAGCAATCCCAAAAATGGTTACAAAAACGATCATGGAACGTTCTGGGAACGTACCTGACACGTTCTGGAACCGTTACGGCACCAATGACCCGAAATTTCGGTGTCGTTGGATCGTCCCAGGAACGTTCTGGGGAATGGTGCCAGAACGGTTCTGGAACCGACCACAAAACGGGAATGGCACCATCGTTTTGCAACGTTCCTGGCACCAAATGTGGAACGTCCTTGGCAACGTTTTTGCTACTGGGGTCGATATCTATTTATTTATTTATTTATTTATTTATTTATTTATTTATTTATTTATTTATTTATTTATTTATTTCTTTATTTTGATTTTTTCTGCTGAACAAAAGTGCAAATATGTCAAAGGTTCTGAAGTGCAAATATTGCCAATTGAAATATCCGAATTCATCCATTGTGGTAAACCGTTCGATAGCAGATTGTACTTTTTATTCACTTACCTGTCTGACACATGAATTTTTAGCACTTTCATTTCGCCCGGCACAAAAAAAGGGAGCAAAGTTTGAAAGCAGAGAAAAAAAAATATTTAAAAAAGGGTTTTTAAATTGGGGAAAATTTTGGGGGTTTTAAAATTTTAAAGTTTTTAACCTTTGGCTCCCTTTTAATTTGGCCACCAATTTTAAAATTAATTAAAGTGGTTTAAGAAAAAACCAAAAACAAATTAGGAGAAACCTTTGAATTTTTTTTTCCCTCATTTTAATTTGGGGTTTTTTTGTCAAAAACCGAACAGTTGGTGAAAGTTGAACCTTTGCAAAAAAAAATAAAACCCACTTTTTAAAGAAAAACCACATTCCCTTTGGGAAAGTGGAAAATTCCCCCCCCATAAACTAATGCAAAAGAAACTTTTTTAACCCCTTTTAATGCGGAAAACAACCTTTGGAGTGCTTTGGAACCCAAAATGCCCTTTCCCGGAATTTGGGCAGGGCGATGCCGTTTTACCCTTAAAATAAAAACAAAGTTTGGCAAAATAAAAATTTGTTGAACCCAATGGGTTTTTGGGTGTGGAGTAAAAAAAGTTTCAAATTTAACCCAATTTTCCCGGGAAAAAAATTCCTTTTCCCCCAAAAAACCGAAAACCCACCGAATGGTTGGTGTTTTGTCCGTGAACCCTCAGTTTTCGGCTTTTTTCCAAATTTCGAAAATTGGTGAAAAATTTCTTAAACGGCCTTGAAAAAAGGGCCGTTGGGTTTTCTTTTCTTGGCTTCAAATAACCAAAAATTGTTTTTTCTCCCTTTTCCTGCGGTTGGGCTTTGGAACATTGCCCTTTGTTTTTGGAGTTGGTTTTGGCCGAACTTGCACGAATTTACCCCAATAAAACCCAAAATTCACTTTTTTTGGTTCACTCCAAAATCCGTTCGGACCTCAATTTTTTGTCGTGAGAACCCAAATTGTTCGGAAAAAACCAATTTTTGGAAAAAACGATTCCCTTCCCCCAAAAAACAATCCCCACCGCAATGGTTGGTTTTGTGCGGCGTGCACACCTCAGTTCGGACAGTTTTCGGAGTCGAAAATTGTGAAAATTTCTGACGGCCTGAAAAGGGCCGTTGGGGTTTTTCTTTTCTTGGCTTCAAAATAACACAAATGATTATTTCTCGATTTCTGCGTGCTTTGGCACATGCTGATTGTTCTTTGGAGTTGGTTTTGGCAACGATTTTTTCAGTGGCACGAATTTACCCTCAATAAAACGGCAAAAATTGCACTTTTTTTTGTACACTCCAAATCCATCGTTCGGACTCAATTTTTTTCGTCGTGAGCAACCCAATTGCTCGGAAACAAACCAATTTGTTGAAAAAACGATGTCCGCTCCCCCAAAAAACAATGCCCACACCGCAATCGTTGGTATTGTGCGGCGTGCACACCTCAGTTCGGACAGTTTTCGGAGTCGAAAATTGTGAAAATTTCTGACGGCCTGAAAAGGGCCGTTGGGTTTTCTTTTCTTGGCTTAAAAATAACACAAATGATTATTTCTCGATTTCTGCGTGCTTTGGCACATGCTGATTGTTCTTTGGAGTTGGTTTTGGCAACGATTTTTTCAGTTGCACGAATTTACCCCAATAAAACGGCAAAAAAATTGCATTTTTTGGTACACTCCAAATCCATCGTTCGGACCATTTTTTTCGTCGTGAGCAACCCAATTGCTCGGAAACAAACCAATGTTGTTGAAAAAACGATGTCCGCTCCCCCAAAAAACAATGCCCACACCGCAATCGTTGGTATTGTGCGGCGTGCACACCTCAGTTCGGACAGTTTTCGGAGTCGAAAATTGTGAAAATTTCTGACGGCCTGAAAAGGGCCGTTGGGTTTTCTTTTCTTGGCTTAAAAATAACACAAATGATTATTTCTCGATTTCTGCGTGCTTTGGCACATGCTGATTGTTCTTTGGAGTTGGTTTTGGCAACGATTTTTTCAGTTGCACGAATTTACCCTCAATAAAACGGCAAAAATTGCACTTTTTTTTGGTACACTCCAAATCCACCGTTCGGACTCATTTTTTTCGTCGTGAGCAACCCAATTGCTCGGAAACAAACCAATGTGTTGAAAAAACGATGTCCGCTCCCCCAAAAAACAATGCCCACACCGCAATCGTTGGTATTGTGCGGCGTGCACACCTCAGTTCGGACAGTTTTCGGAGTCGAAAATTGTGAAAATTTCTGACGGCCTGAAAAGGGCCGTTGGGTTTTCTTTTCTTGGCTTCAAAATAACACAAATGATTATTTCTCGATTTCTGCGTGCTTTGGCACATGCTGATTGTTCTTTGGAGTTGGTTTTGGCAACGATTTTTTCAGTTGCACGAATTTACCCTCAATAAAACGGCAAAAATTGCACTTTTTTTGGTACACTCCAAATCCATCGTTCGGACTCATTTTTTTCGTCGTGAGCAACCCAATTGCTCGGAAACAAACCAATGTGTTGAAAAAACGATGTCCGCTCCCCCAA
Organism: Sinentomon sp. SZTP_YWyxl; assembly: GCA_030068105.1. Lineage (NCBI taxonomy): Eukaryota > Metazoa > Arthropoda > Protura > Sinentomata > Sinentomidae > Sinentomon > Sinentomon sp. SZTP_YWyxl. Next base: position 6,542 of record JASGXE010011084.1, read on the forward strand.
AAAACAATGCCCACACCGCAATCGTTGGTATTGTGCGGCGTGCACACCTCAGTTCGGACAGTTTTCGGAGTCGAAAATTGTGAAAATTTCTGACGGCCTGAAAAGGGCCGTTGGGTTTTCTTTTCTTGGCTTCAAAATAACACAAATGATTATTTCTCGATTTCTGCGTGCTTTGGCACATGCTGATTGTTCTTTGGAGTTGGTTTTGGCAACGATTTTTTCAGGTTGCACGAATTTACCCTCAATAAAACGGCAAAAATTGCACTTTTTTTGGTACACTCCAAATCCATCGTTCGGACTCATTTTTTTCGTCGTGAGCAACCCAATTGCTCGGAAACAAACCAATGTGTTGAAAAAACGATGTCCGCTCCCCCAAAAAACAATGCCCACACCGCAATCGTTGGTATTGTGCGGCGTGCACACCTCAGTTCGGACAGTTTTCGGAGTCGAAAATTGTGAAAATTTCTGACGGCCTGAAAAGGGCCGTTGGGTTTTTCTTTTCTTGGCTTCAAAATAACACAAATGATTATTTCTCGATTTCTGCGTGCTTTGGCACATGCTGATTGTTCTTTGGAGTTGGTTTTGGCAACGATTTTTTCAGTTGCACGAATTTACCCTCAATAAAACGGCAAAAATTGCACTTTTTTTGGTACACTCCAAATCCATCGTTCGGACTCATTTTTTTTCGTCGTGAGCAACCCAATTGCTCGGAAACAAACCAATGTGTTGAAAAAACGATGTCCGCTCCCCCAAAAAACAATGCCCACACCGCAATCGTTGGTATTGTGCGGCGTGCACACCTCAGTTCGGACAGTTTTCGGAGTCGAAAATTGTGAAAATTTCTGACGGCCTGAAAAGGGCCGTTGGGTTTTCTTTTCTTGGCTTCAAAATAACACAAATGATTATTTCTCGATTTCTGCGTGCTTTGGCACATGCTGATTGTTCTTTGGAGTTGGTTTTGGCAACGATTTTTTCAGTTGCACGAATTTACCCTCAATAAAACGGCAAAAATTGCACTTTTTTTGGTACACTCCAAATCCATCGTTCGGACTCATTTTTTTCGTCGTGAGCAACCCAATTGCTCGGAAACAAACCAATGTGTTGAAAAAACGATGTCCGCTCCCCCAAAAAACAATGCCCACACCGCAATCGTTGGTATTGTGCGGCGTGCACACCTCAGTTCGGACAGTTTTCGGAGTCGAAAATTGTGAAAATTTCTGACGGCCTGAAAAGGGCCGTTGGGTTTTCTTTTCTTGGCTTCAAAATAACACAAATGATTATTTCTCGATTTCTGCGTGCTTTGGCACATGCTGATTGTTCTTTGGAGTTGGTTTTGGCAACGATTTTTTCAGTTGCACGAATTTACCCTCAATAAAACGGCAAAAATTGCACTTTTTTTGGTACACTCCAAATCCATCGTTCGGACTCATTTTTTTCGTCGTGAGCAACCCAATTGCTCGGAAACAAACCAATGTGTTGAAAAAAACGATGTCCGCTCCCCCAAAAAACAATGCCCACACCGCAATCGTTGGTATTGTGCGGCGTGCACACCTCAGTTCGGACAGTTTTCGGAGTCGAAAATTGTGAAAATTTCTGACGGCCTGAAAAGGGCCGTTGGGTTTTCTTTTCTTGGCTTCAAAATAACACAAATGATTATTTCTCGATTTCTGCGTGCTTTGGCACATGCTGATTGTTCTTTGGAGTTGGTTTTGGCAACGATTTTTTCAGTTGCACGAATTTACCCTCAATAAAACGGCAAAAATTGCACTTTTTTTTGGTACACTCCAAATCCATCGTTCGGACTCATTTTTTTCGTCGTGAGCAACCCAATTGCTCGGAAACAAACCAATGTGTTGAAAAAACGATGTCCGCTCCCCCAAAAAACAATGCCCACACCGCAATCGTTGGTATTGTGCGGCGTGCACACCTCAGTTCGGACAGTTTTTCGGAGTCGAAAATTGTGAAAATTTCTGACGGCCTGAAAAGGGCCGTTGGGTTTTCTTTTCTTGGCTTCAAAATAACACAAATGATTATTTCTCGATTTCTGCGTGCTTTGGCACATGCTGATTGTTCTTTGGAGTTGGTTTTGGCAACGATTTTTTCAGTTGCACGAATTTACCCTCAATAAAACGGCAAAAATTGCACTTTTTTTGGTACACTCCAAATCCATCGTTCGGACTCATTTTTTTCGTCGTGAGCAACCCAATTGCTCGGAAACAAACCAATGTGTTGAAAAAACGATGTCCGCCCCCCAAAAAACAATGCCCACACCGCAATCGTTGGTATTGTGCGGCGTGCACACCTCAGTTCGGACAGTTTTCGGAGTCGAAAATTGTGAAAATTTCTGACGGCCTGAAAAGGGCCGTTGGGTTTTCTTTTCTTGGCTTCAAAATAACAAAATGATTATTTCTCGATTTCTGCGTGCTTTGGCACATGCTGATTGTTCTTTGGAGTTGGTTTTGGCAACGATTTTTTCAGTTGCACGAATTTACCCTCAATAAAACGGCAAAAATTGCACTTTTTTTGGTACACTCCAAATCCATCGTTCGGACTCATTTTTTTCGTCGTGAGCAACCCAATTGCTCGGAAACAAACCAATGTGTTGAAAAAACGATGTCCGCTCCCCCAAAAAACAATGCCCACACCGCAATCGTTGGTATTGTGCGGCGTGCACACCTCAGTTCGGACAGTTTTCGGAGTCGAAAATTGTGAAAATTTTGACGGCCTGAAAAGGGGGGTTGGGTTTTCTTTTCTTGGAAAATAAAAAATGATTATTTCCCGGTTTTTCCCTGGCTTTGGAAGGCTTTTGGGTTTTTGGGTTTTTTAAATTTTTTGTTTGGGTTTTAATTTCATTTTTTTTCCTTGTTTTATTTTTTCGGCTTTTTGGGTTTTTGTTTTGCTCCCCAAAAAAAATTTGCCCCAAATTTTTTTTTCCCCGTTCCAGCTTTCGGAGTCCAAAATTTTGAAAATTCTGACGGCCTGAAAAGGGCCGTTGGGATTACATGGATGGCCCCGTTGGGAAACACATATTTTTTCTGGGCTGAATTCTCGATTTCTGCGTGCTTTTTCTGGGCTGAATGCCAACAGCGCACTGAACAACCGGCGGCTATTGACGGCCCTTGAACGGGCACTGTGCCGGACACGTTGGCGATTTCCGCAGGGACAGAGTACGAAAAAATTCGAAAAAAAGAAAAAACATAGTCCGCTTTCGGGACGCGCCTTCAGGTCGCGTCGTCAGGCCTCCACAGGCGACCAATGGCGTGTCTGCTTTCCGGACGCGTGTCTGCTTTCTCGGATTGAAAACCTGAACTCGCGATCTGAAAGCAGATAGGCTATTAGCCGGTTATGGAGGTCTGATGACGCGACCGGAAAGCAGACTGCATTTTGGTTTTGAAGCACATTTTGGTACACTCCAAATCCATTGCTCGGACTCATTTTTTTCGTCATGAGCAACCCAAACATTCGAAAACAAACCATAAACGATGTCGGCACCGCAAATTTTGGTATTTTGCGGCGTGCACACCTCGGTTCGGACAGTTTTCACCGTCGAAAAATTTGTCCGGACGTGAGACATTCCGCCGGCGCAATGTCTCACGTCCGGACGATCTTCCGCCGGCCTCCTGGAAAATTGTCCGGACGTAACACAGCGTGATGGGCGGGTTGACCCTGAAAACTGTCCGGACGTTCAATACACAGCGTGACGGGCGGGTTGGACCGCCGTCTATAATAGTGGTCCGATAGTTTCTGCTAGTATAAGCGCTATTATCTCCGAACATTGGCGACAGGTCGTCGCCGTAGCGATTACGCGAAAAGGCGAATCTGCCGCCTTTTCTTCGACGATATTGTTTGTTTTTAAAAATATTGACAAATAATAATGATTGAGAAAAAAATGCTTTTTAATAAGCGTGCAGGGTGCTCGGTAGGTCGAGAGTTGGAGAACCGGAAGTTTATCGAAAAGGCAAACCTGCTGGCGCTATTGCAGCATGTTTGTGAAGGGACCTCTACGCTGGAGCTTGTCCCCGCGCTGCACATGCAGCGCACCTCTTTGGAGGATCAGACCTAGGTCTTCCTTGGCCCTGGCCAAAACGTCCAAAACACTTAGTTGGCCTTCGCCAAAAAGGGCCAAAACGGCCGTTCGGCTCTCGTGATTATCTCCCAGTTTTTCACTCCAGATGACTCTCACCCAACATGAGCTCAGAATGTCAGACTTCGGAATAACTTCTTGATCTCATCAGCAAAATTCCGTCAGTTTCGGGCAAGTTAGGATAGTTTGTTCTGCTTTGAAAAGGTTGGAGTTGGCATTCTTGGTTTTGCTCGAGCCGAAATTATCTCACTCAAATCAGCTGGAAAGTGAAAAGGACTGGGCGCCTTAACTTGAACGTAATGAAATAAGCCGTTGCGATCGAGTGACATTATTGAACAAGACAATTTATTGCTTTTCGTTGACACACATTGTGATTGCTTGCAGACGAAAGCTAACTGGCAAGAAATCAGAAAGGAGTCGAAATGATTGGGCGAAATTCTTGTTGGGTGTCAATTTCAATTGGTTCTGAATCAAAAACAGTGTGCGGCATGGAAGACATCAGAGCGCCTCTTGCCTCACTGCCTGAAAAGGGTCCAAAACAAATACTGAACCTGAAAAAACGGTTTCCTACCTTTTTCTTATTCCCAAAGACTGAAATTTTGCGTTGTTTTCTATTCCTGATCAAAGATCATCTTGCGAGAAATTGCCCTTTCGCGGCCAGACATGGATGCAGAAGTTCAAAAACAATGACAACAGCAGTTGTTTTTGTCAAAAAAATCTGTTTCATTTGTGCAACTTTTTTTGGCATTCATGGTCACGGAATTCTGGGTCGCAATGAGTGAGGTTGGTGCTGCCGCCATTATTCGGAAATTGATCTTTTGGAGCCTTCCATGGGGCGAAGAAGGGGTAGGTAGAATCACATTGAGGTTCGGGTCGGAATTAACACTAGGTTAACGGCGTTCCCTTGTTAGGTCGGTTCGACAGGTTTCGATCTCTGGGCAAAGTTTTGGAGCGTTTCAGGTTCTTCCTTTTAGATCGTATCGTAATTTGCATGATTATGGCTTCTTGGCCCTGTCACAGTGAAAATGAGTCACTGTGATTGGTATGCTTGCAGACGTTTCGAACTCCAAAGGAAAAATGGTTGATCATTAAATCCCCATATTTGAAGCGATTTTTCCAGCGAGCGTTAATTCCTTACATCGTATTTCTTTTGAGTGCTCATGTTGGGTCCTTTTTGGCGTTGCATTTCAAGCATTGCAGTGATTTTTACATCGAATGGCCAGAGCTCGAAGAAACACAATCGCAATGCGATTCCAAGTTTTGTTGCACCATGTACGTTTTCGACTCCTCGAAAATTCTACTGTGTTCGTGCCATTGACCCGGATTGCGCAAAAAGTAAAAAAGCATGCAAAATCAAAACAAGCAAGCCTGATATGCTCGTCTATGTTCGCTGATAAGAACGCTCATACTGTACACTCCTCTGGTTGTAAATCATCTTACGGGGCCGCCTGCGGTTGCATTGCATGTGTGCATGTATGCTGCTCTCTAGTGTGTTTTGTGTGAAGCAAGATTTCCCTTTTGCACAGTTGCAGTATAAACCGTTGATTTTGATGTTTTCTCCATTTTCTTCGAGTGGTATATTTGTGCGCTCTCGCTAACCTGTCTTCAATCTGTTCACGTTGGTTTGTTGGCTGTGTTGTGTCCTTGTGAGTTTAACTTCTTTCTTGCCTGAATTATACTTTCAATGCATGTAATTTGCAAATATATACCATCTATATTTCTATTATCCTATATCCAGAATTTGTTTCATTTGCCGCCAACTGTGCACCAACAACGGCACATTAATAAAAAACGAGTTTAGTTGCGAACAAGCACGATATTGCCGTCCAAGGAAAACAGAGAGAATATGCAATAAATATGTATGGCGATATGTATGGCGATATGCAATAGGTATGCAATAGGTATGGCATATGCAATAGGTATGGCGATATGCAATGAATAAAAAAGCGATAAAAATTCGCAATAACTTCCACATCTATACGTTGAAATTATCATGGCGGGAATTCATCAGCGTACAAACTGCGTGATAGTGACGATATCTTCACTGGAAATGATATTACTCTTCAAAAATGTAAAGATCGAATAGAATATTGATGCGAATTTTATTCTGAAATCCGCAAATGTTTAGGCAGGGATAGCCTGCACCCTGATGTTATTGGCACCTTTTTGTTCTCCAGTTTTAATGTTTCGGCATTCTATGGCGATTGATACGTATGTTGATATCTTTTTTCGTTGATACGTATAAAGTTCATTTTCCGTGGCCGATTTTATCGTGAAGTGGGCCGATTTCATCGTGAAGTGGCCCGAGTTTAACGAGCAGTGGGCCGATTTCATCGTGAAGTGGGTCGACTTCATCTTAAGTGGTCCGAGTTTATCGAGTAATGGGCCGATTTCGTCGTGAAGTGGGCCGATTTCATCGAAAAGTAGGCCGATTTCATCGTAAATTGGGCCGATTTCATCGTGAAGTTGCCGATTTCATCGAAACGTGGGCCGCTTTCATTGTGAAATGGTCCGATTTCATTGTGAAGTGGACCGATTATATCCATAAGTGGGCCGACATCATCGAGAAGTAATCATCAAATCATGAAAGCGGCACACTTTTCGATGAAATCGGCCCACTTCACGATGAAATCGGCCCACTTCACGATGAAATCGGCCCACTTCACGATGAAGTCGGCCCACGTGGGCCGACTTCATCGTGAAGTGGGCCGATTTCATCGTGAAATGGGACGATTTAACCGTGAAGTGGACCGATTTCATCGTGAAGTGGGCCTGTTTCATCATGAAATGGGCCGATTTAATCTTGAAGTGGGCCGATTTCACCGTGACGTGAGCCGATTACATCGTGAAGTGGGCCGATTTCATCGAAAAGTGTGCCGCTTTCATCGCGAAGTGGCCCGTTTTCATCATGAAATGGGCCGATTTCATCGTGAAGTGGGCTGATTATATCCCTAAGTGGGCCGACTTCATCGTGAAGTGGGCCGATTATATCCTTAAGTGGGCCGATTTCATCGAGAAGTGGGCCGAGTTTATCGTGAAGTGGGCCGACTTCATCTTGAAGTGGGCCGATTTCACCGTGACGTGAGCCGATTTCATCGTGAAGTGGGCCGATTTCATCGTGAAGTATGGGCCGACTTCGTCGTGACGCGGACCGAATTCATCGTTAAGTGGGCCGATTTCATCGTGAAGTGGGATCCCCCGCAAGAGGAGCAAATATCTCGGACCCTGTTGCAATAGCAACGATCAAATTGGGTGCCCAAAAACAGCAGTAACGTTGCACTAACGAACCTCAGTGTCTGTTTCTGAGGGGAGGGAGGCCACTTCACACAAGTATTTTGCTGTACTTCCTTACTTTTTCATGCTCGGTTGTCAGTCACATGACCTTTCTGCTGCATCAACATTCGACCGAGTTCAATTTCCTGCAGACTACGTCGAATATGCCAAATGAAATATCCTGCCAACTTATAAAATATGATTTCCTGATCAAATCAGGTAGATTAGACAGCTTCATCTCGCGTTTGTTGCACACTGCGGTCGGGTAAGGTGCTCTACCTGCCAATCAAATCTTTCTCCAGAATTGCAGGGTGGCTGCAATGGACCGGATTATTATCATTAGCCTATATGGGTCTAATGGATGAGATTTTTGCCTATTCTTTGCCGGATGGAGGATTCAGGCATGAAATATTATGGGTTCTTGGTAGATCTCAATCTTAAAAAATGATAATTGCCCTTTTACCCAATGATTATTGCCCAAATTATCGCAACTACAAATTCTGTTCACACTTACACAGTACCTACAGTCCTTCAAGCTGACCCACACTCGAACAGGACGTTTTTTATATCGTGCACATGCTGCATAATTTTTCGCACTTTATCAGCGTCTTTAATTTTGCCAACTTTGCTGCCATTTCATTACGGCTGCTGGAAGGCGATCATTGCCGGCGCAGTGCAGGGTGAGCTCTCCATTTGTGGGCCATGTTCAAGCGCCGTGTAAATGCTATAGCAGTTTTTTGAGCCGCTTCAAAATTATTTTGATTCAAAATAGTCCAAACGGCGAATATGCTTATTCCACAAACACCTGCTGGGACTCGGATCGAAGGGCTGTGATTGTTTTCAAGTGCGAGACAAAGTTCATCGTCGTCATCAGTAGCTCTTCTAGGCTTACACGGCCGGGCCTCGAAACGTCGCTGCAATTGCTCGCACGGCTACCAACTTTCAATATTCCGGTACGACAGTTTTCCGATGCCCCTCAGGTCGACGTTTTGGCTGCCTTTCAAAGCGCCGGCTGTAGCTTAACCCGTGGTCATTCCAGGCTGACTGAACAGCAGAGCCATCTCGGCGCGCTCATGATCCGAGAAAACCATCGATTCTGAACTTCTCCCGTCCGAATTGAAAGAATGACTCCAGTGGAGTAATTCTGTAAATTTTTGTCATTCATTTCAAAAATGTCATTTAAAATTTCACTCATTCATCAGACTCGACACCAGCACGAACGTACTGGCTGGGCAATGATTTATGCAAATAGCGTTGATCCATTATAGTTAGTTGATCGACCAGCAAATTGCGCAAAAAGGAAGCTGCCTACCAACCTCTTGGGAGACATATTTGTCCCGAAGGTCGGAAGCAACGCATCGTCGACTCCGTTGCTTTCCTAAGAGTGCCCATGCGGCATGCCTCCGCTAATGCCAAAAGGCCGTAAGCTTCCGCCCACCATCTACATGCAGTGTTCATGACCAGCAGAGCCCCAACAGAAGAAGTGACTGCTACTGAGGATGGGTCTTGTTGGCTTAACCTTGAATACTCGAGTAGTGAGCAGTCAGGAAAGCAACTAAATTAAAAATAATAACGAAAAACAAATGAGCTGAGCTCTACCATTGGCAAAAGATGGACGACCACAGGTCAAGCATGTGCACCGATTACATGCCTTACAGTGTGAGAAAATTTCGGCATGAACTTCTGACAAGGAGAAACTGAAGGTCAATGGGTCCCTCACCAAATATGCTGAATTTCACTGTGTAACAAACTGAGGTTAAAATTTACGAGTACATTTCGAATGGTTGCGTGAATTGGTTACTAATGGAACGAACAAGTGCCAAGCGGAAGCTGCACCCATATCAGCGGCGGAAATAGGGAGACACAAAGGGAACGTGTCCCCCTCGAAATACAAAAAAAAAAATGAAGAAAAAAGTGCGAAAACTTTTCGCACTTTTTTCTTCGTTTTAATGGAGCATGCATGCATGGCGTCCCCAAACATTTGTCAAACGTTAAGGTACAGTTCCATTATGTCATTTTTGACGTCACTTTTGACATCTCCTTGTCATTAAATGGCAGGGTGTTATCAATTTTTGTTGCCACAACAATGAAAACGAATATGACCATTTTCCATCGCCATTTCGCACTTGGATGACACAGTGACAAAGCCCAGACTCTGCGTCATTGATAAGCGCCACTATGATGCAGCGAAAATAGCATTATATGAGACGGTTGAGCAATACGTACCGTTGTTCAAGGATAATGCACTGGGCCTGCAAACTTATGAAGCAGCCAGTCATTTAATGACAGAGATGCGTCAAAAATGACATAATGCAACTGCACCTTTAGGAACACCAAGTTTTTGTAAAAACAGCCGCTTTTCAGAAAAAAATCGCCGTTTGATCAACAACAGCCACTTTTCAGGTTATTATTTTTCTTATATTTGCCGTTCATTTGCAAGCGAGTTTGCGGCTAGTGCCTTTTTGCCTGTGAAATTTCCAGTCATTTTCACTCGTGGCTCCGCAGTAAATCGTTGACTGGCCAGTCCTTGTTCGTTCGTTTCCATACCCGGTTTCTTTTTTATTGTGCCGTTGCATTTTTTAAACCCCTTGCGTGATCACTCAGTTTTAACCGTCTCCATTTTCGTTTAAGTTTACATCTTTTTCGGTTCTAAATCTCATCTTTCTATCAACACGTGTTTCGTGCTCAGCCTAATTAAGGTTGTTTTTGTGTGATTATTTTCGGCTTTCGCAACAATTTATTTCGAAACTACACTTCCCCACTCGTTCGGCTTTAGACCAAATTCAATTTTGGCACAACTTCGGCTGGTTGGCTACTGTGGCTATTTGGATTAAATTTGGATACCATCACTCTGGAAGTTCACGTCTCCAAGTTGAGACTCTTCTCGAGAGAAGAAAGAACTCTGAGAAAGGAACATTTTGCAGGGGGTAAGTGTTTTTCCATAGAAAGAAAATTTTGATCGCGCTCTGGAATTTGGCCGAGCATTTTCACTATGCTCGAAGTGGATCCATTTTTCACCCCATAATTTTTCACTTTGGTTTAGTCTTTTCATGCGGTTAGAGGGAGCCATTACTAATGTTTTCGGGGAATATTGAGTGGGCTATTCTTTACGAGCAATTGAAATATTGATCGATCATATGTGGCACTGGAAATTTTCAATTTCAATTAACTGGATTAACTGGTTGAGTCGTATTCTTTTTTTTTTCGTGGAATTGGAAGCCAAACAGAAACCCGAAACGAAATGGCATCTTAAGTGATTTCGGTGAGTGTTCGGACATTTTTTTTTGACAAGCTTCATAACAAAGTTTTGTCTTTCCCAAGGATTTTTGGTACACCTTTCAGGTGGAATCAGTTTACGTTTTGTAGTTTCGTGTTTGTAGAGTTTCAACAAGTTTCAAGTTCGAGAGTTTTGGGGTTAATTGAGGTGTTCCTTCTCTTTTCTTAAAGAACTCATTTCAGTTCTAATTTTGGGTTTGCCAAATCAGTCGTCAGCCAGTTTGAGAACCTGCCATTTGAATTTTCACCATAACAGCGTCATTTTGTTATGGAAAGTCAGTGCAGTATGGACCAGTTTTCCCCTCCAGCAAATCTTTCGGCCTGATCACAGTGGTGCCCGAAAACCTCTAGAAAACCTCTTTTGTGGGCAAAAAGGAACTCATCTGTGGTATCAAGTGCTGTGATTCTATTTTGTTCATCTTTGGACCGTTTTATCTCAACTTATGTTTTTTCACTATATACCCTTTAGCCGTTTGTTGTTAGTGTATTCAAATCACAAATGTTACGCTTTGAGCCACAAGAAAAATTAGTACAAAAGATTAAAATACACAAAGTGTCCAAGCTGTGCCAAGCCAAAAAATTTATTTGGGAAAGGTTTGTCCCAGAAACGAATTCATTTTTAAGTCAATTTGTTTGAACAGATTATACGCATTCCTCTGTACTCTAATGACGTTTTAGTGCATGGGGTGTTACTCTGAAGCATTGCTTCGTGTTATTCATTTTCCGGGCACACCCATATGCCAAAACCCCATTCATGACTGAATTCATTATCGTGCCCAGTATAAGTAGTAAGTGAAGGCCGTTTAGAAAATTCTTATTTCTTCTTGCATACATTTCTTGGGGAACATTATTTTGGAGGTCGTTAACAGCTTGGATTAAGAATTCATGACCAATGCAGAGCTCGATCACATGAAGATGAAACATAAAGAAAACAACGTTCGTCAATGCAATGCAGCTTACTTAACGGTGAATGGCACAAATAGCTGGAGGTGCAATTATGTATATGAATTGCTCAAAGTGAAATGACTCTCTTCTCATCAGACAACAGCTTGCTTGCCTTGTGCGACTTGCAGCTGTCATGCGTGCAGCATACTCGTAATTTTAAATTGTTCATCTTTCTGTGTAGGTATCCTTCTTTTCAAAGTACAAAGGGCGCCTCCGAATTTGCCTCTTTTTATTTCAATTATATACGAATATCATCGTTCACAATTAATTTTGGGAAGCCCTGGAGGATCGAGTTTTAGAGAACAATCTGTGACACGTGCGACTGCGTTTAAATGGCACCATCCCTCTCTGAAGATATCTGGGTTCACTATGAGCCTTCTTTCACAAACATTGCCAACAATAATTTGTCGGTCGTTCCTATTGCGCTTGAATATTATGGTGGATAGGATGGGGAATGGAGATTTATTTAGATCATCAAATGTCAAGCCGATGCCTTAATTCCTGGCTTCCCGCCAGCAAGATGCATTTATTTTGCAATTATGAGCACAACCGCGGAGAGCGGCTCAGTTTTTAGGACAGAAGATTGAGTTATTGTATACAAGGCATTTTTAAGTATCAAAATTCGAATAAATATCATGACAATGACCCAAATTCGAAAGAAATGAAAAAAGTATCAAAACCAGAAAAATTCAGCCTTTCTACAGTTTTGGTGAGTAAATAATCTATCGTCCCTTTGACTCTATTTTCTCCTCGACAACCCCAATTTTGCACCATACACCTTATTTTAAAAATTTCTTCGGCTTCTGTGCGATTCTGTCTCCCGCTGCCTGGGACTACACCCCTTGGAACTGCGTATCGCGACTGCGGCGCTATTTTTCCTGACATTTCACTTTTCTGGGCGTCCCCCCGAATGAAAATCCTGCTTGCGCCACTGGCACTCATCCGTATGATACACACTCGATTGAACAACTGCGATTGACAGAATATGTGTATAGGTACCAAAAAAAAAAAAAACAAAGCGATGCAGAATATTGGCAAATTGCACTTGAAAATTGAGTGATAGGCCTACTTGAATTTGATATTATTAGATGTGATAATTTGGATGTTTTCGCATGTTGCGTAGGGCAATAGAAAAGTTTTTAGCATCACCCGGTAGTTCAAAAAATATTGACGATGTCAAGATTTCGTTTAGTTTGGGGCGTTGGGCCTTCAAAATACTCTCCGGCTCTTGTCCAACCCACCCCCCATGGGCAGAATGCTACTCAGATTTGGGTGAGTTCCGTATAGCTCTGAAAATATTGCTTTGGCAAAGTCCTGAACACGTGAACATGGCTTTTTCTACCAGTTGTTTTCAGTTTAGGTAACAATCAAAAATCGCTGATGCCAAATCATAACTATATGGGCTTGAGGAGGCAGTATCTTTTGTAGATATGGTGCTTATCATCCAAAAATCGAAAACTTGGGCATTTGTCGTGCAAATGGGAATGTTAAAGATTTCAAGACTTAGCAAAAAGCAGTATTTTCACAGCTCAGGAGCACACCCTCATCTTTTTACCACTATGCCATGAAAAATTGGCATAGATGTCTGCAAATTTATGCGGAAAGTGCTGAAGAAATGTTTGAAGTCTGGAACTATACAAAATCTTGATAAGCGGTAAGATTTCCTGAACTACAGGGTGATGCTGAAAACCTTTCTATCGCCCCACGTAAACGCAAGAAGCTTCTAGTTGAAATGTTCGCGGATCTTCGACCACAGATTTCCAAGATGTAGGGCCAAACCCTATTTTTGACGAGTGATGGGATCTCTCCGGCGGGGGAACGAATATACCTGGTCCGAAATCTTTGTTCGGATGGAATAAAATTAGGTTATGTTTGGTTGGGATAGGTTATATTAGGTTAGGATAGTGCAATAAAAAAGGTTTGGTTAGTTCAGGTGAGGTCAGTTTTACTTTTGAAAATGTCTCCAAAAAAATCTTTGAAAATCTCTCTCAAACAAAATTGAAAATGTCTCCCTTTTTAAGTACTTGGGTGTCTTGCTTTCAAGCGATCTGTCGTGGAAGGATCACATCAATTTCACTTGTGATAAAGCCAGTAAAGCTCTTTGTTTCATATCAAGAAATATTCGTTACTCTTCCCGTCGAGCGAAGCTTAAGGCATACCAAGCTTCTGTCCTACCAATCCTGGAATATGCTTGTTCGGTGTGGGATCCTGTTACTCGTGCGGACGCATCTAGGGTGGAAATGATCCAAAGGAGGGCTGCTCGCATGATAACAGGATCTTCTGAACGCGGCGTGAGTGTTTCCGGTTTGATGAAGGAACTTGATTTAACCCCCTTGTCACAACGACGCCAAGAAACCATCACAAACTTATTTTGATGGTGTCATGGGCCTGAAAAGCGAATGTGCCAGGCTAAACACCCAGCTTTTTGACAACTTCATTGCAAAATCTGTCAATAGCGACCATTCTAGAGCATTCTGGCGATACTTAAAATCCTTGAGAACCGAAAGTTCATTGCCACCTTTAGTTGGCGAGGATGGAATTACAGTTCATGACGCCTCGGCTAAAGCTGCATTATTAAATGACTATTTTGCCAGTGTCCTTCAAAACGATTCGCCCCCATGTAGTCGTGGTATTCAGTTGTCTGCGACTCAGCATTCAGCTCCATTCCCAGATTTGTTTGTAACCAAAAAAGGTGTTCATAAACTACTTTTGAGACTAAAAAATAAAAAGCCACCCGGTCCTGACGCTATCCCACCACGACTTCTTAAGGAACTGGCGCCCTCACTGTCAATTTCACTAGCAGCTCTTTTTAACCTTATTCTTTCTCAAGGTCACATTCCCGAAGACTGGAAAAGGGCTATCATTACCCCAATACCAAAAAAAGGTGGGCCCGCCAACAAGCCTGAGGGTTATCGTCCAATATCCTTGACTTCTGCATGCTCCAAAGTTTTTGAAAAAATTCTTTGTTTACACATTGTTGGGTTTCTGAACAAAATTTCATTCTTTCACCCAAATCAATTTGGATTTAGGTCCAAAAGATCATGTGAAGCGCAGCTGGTTCTCTTCTCTGATGAGGTTGCGAGGTCATTGGGCAATGGCACACCTGTTCACGCAATTTTTCTTGATTTGACCAAGGCCTTCGATATGGTGTCTCATGCAAAGCTTATTCAAAAACTCCAGGCCCTCATGTTTCCCCAGACTATGGTTGATGTCATCACATCCTTTCTAAGTGGCAGACATCAACAGGTCTCCATTAATGGGTCAATATCTGCTCCCGTCAGCATTTGTTCAGGTGTCCCTCAAGGCAGTGTCTTAGGACCACTTTTATTTCTCATTTACATCAATGATATCGTGTCCAATATTAGTTCATCTGCCCGGCTCTTTGCTGATGACATCGTGATTTATAGGCCCATTATTTCCCAAATTGATTCCGTTGCATTACAAAATGATCTCACATCCGTCTCTTCGTGGTGCGAGACATGGAGCATGAAGATTAATGCCAACAAGTCCAAGGTAGTCCTGTTTGGATCCTATCAGCGTGACCCTACCAGTGCATACTCCATTTCAGATGAAGTAATGGAGGTCGTCTCCACTTTCAAATATCTTGGCGTAACTTTCAGTCACAACCTCTCTTGGAAGCCTCATATTTCATCAATTATAGCGAAATCGTCATCAAAAGTCGGCTACATTATGCGCAATTTAAAAATCGCCTCAAATGCACAAAGACGACATGCGTACACCTCCCTCGTCTTGCCTATCTTAGAGTATGCCTGTGCTGCATGGGATCCTTCTAAAAGGTGCGACATTGACGCGCTTGAAGCCGTTCAAAGAAGAGCTGTCAGATCTATTACCCAAAAGTATGGCCGGCAATTTAGTGTAACCGCAATCCTGAAAGACCTAGATCTCTCCACCCTGCAGAGCCGCCGCCGAACGCATCGCCTAAATCTGCTCAGTGATATAATCACAGGTGCAGTGGATTTTTCTCTACCTGACACTTACAAGTTTAAATCAAAACAAAGACGGACAGATAACGGCCTGAGCTTTGTCCTACCATTTTGCAAAAAAAAATGTTTTTTTTCAATTCCTTCTTTCCCCGAACATTAACCGAATGGAATAGCCTCCCCGCAAATAGCCAGTTGATATCTCGCGCAATTGCTCGCATACCTCTCACCACGACAGAGATGCTCGCCCCCCAGATCGACGTGAATTTTATTCCACATGACTCTTGAACACCCTCATTGCCCTGCTTGTTTTTTGCCATATGACTATGCTTGCTTGCGTAATTTTTGTTGTTGTATTTGTTACAGTGCCTAATCATTTGTACCTAGACTGTTTTTTGACAAAAAAAAAATAATAAAAAAATAATAATAATAAGAACGCCGAATTAAATTGTTGAGTGATATTGTTACACATTCCTACAATTTTTCTTTACCAACGAACTATTCCATTAAACTTAATCAGCGTAGAACAGATAATGGCTTGGCACTCACTGGTCCGGTTTGCAGTACCAATCGATTTTTAATTCCTTCTTTCCCCGCACCATTCGAGACTGGAATTCTCTCCCCTCTGCATCCCCCACAATTTTGAGAGCAAAAGCATAATGTCTATAGAAGAAGTGGAGCGACTCGCGCCATCTTCAATGGGAAAACGCACACAAAAGTGAAGCCGTCAATTGTAGTTCTTTTTCTTCCGCACCGCGGCGCGCGGGTTCTCCTGTCTTCAGCTTCTGACTGATTCCTGGAGTCCGAATGAATGAAAAGAGTTGCAGAGAGCCGCAGCCTGACTCAAGAAGGTTGTGATTTTTGCGTTGTTTGTGGATCGAGCAGAGTTGTTGGTGGGACAGGTTCCCGTTGATTTGTTCGTTGTGATTCTTCGTCACCTTGCGTTTGGATTTTTGCGGTTTTGGTGACCCCCCACCTGTGAAATGTCAGGAACTTGCTTTGTACTGGGTTGCAGGACAGCTGGGTTGCAGGACAGCTGGGTTGCGGGACAGCTGGGTTGCAGGACAGCTGGGTTGCAGGACAGCTGGGTTGCAGGACAGCTGGGTTGCAGGACAGCTGGGTATCGTGGAGAAATTGGGCCGGCACATTTGTTCCTTCCTCCCAAAGACCCTGCCAGGGCTTAAAGCGGGCCGGGTCCCGCCAGGTCTCAGACCCGGCCCTTTTTCTTCAGCCGGGTCCGCGACCCGGCGTGCATTTTTTGCCAGAGACCCGGCTGCCTTATAGCGCAGACCAGGTCATGTGCAATGTCAGAGCGCACACCTCGGCCTACTCGCTGTGGCGAATTGCTCAGTCTGGCGAATTTTCTATTTCAAAACAGAAATTATTGTCACTGGGAATATTTTCCAAAACAGAAATTGTCACTGGGAACATTTTCCACCCTTTACAGACCTGCGTCGCCTCAATCCGCAGTCTCATAGTGATTTTTGCGATGCAACAATCCTGGCTGGCTGCCAAGTCTGGCGACTGGCTGCCTGCCGTACTGTTGGTTGGGTTGTTGGCATTGCTGCAAATGTGTTTTTTGGAAACGAATTTTGGCATTCATTGGTTTTTGTCAATCAGATCTCCACCTGTTCTTTCGACTATTTTATTTTTAGACCTTTCCCGGCATTTGGGAAACGTTTGTTACATTGTCTCGCAAGATAATTCCAGGGTGACGCAAACGTCCTGACAGGACAATCCTGAGATCTCTGCCCCAGCGAAAAAACGAAATGGCCCGAAATTTCGCAAATTTCCGAAAAGTCCCGAAGTTCACTTCGAAAATCGCAAAATCGTGTATTTCTGAATTTTGACTTTTCTGTATCGTGTATTTATATGACAAAAAATGCGATTTACGCATGTTGCCCGAATCCATAAAAATAGCAAATCAAGCACCGCATCGCTTCGCATGTGATGCAACACAAAATTTGTCATCCCTGTCAGCGGCATTTGCTCATCAAATTGCAACCGCCGGGTGAATTTTCGGCAGATTATGTGCCGACAAATGGACACATGATCTGAACATCAAGCGCATTTTGAGCTGTTGAACTGGTTTCCATCCATGGAATTATGTGTGGTCCCTGAAAACCGGACGCTTATTTAAGAAATGAGTACGCATGACGGGCTTAAATGACGCATTCCCGAGCCAGAGTTCAAGCCGAGAGGGTGCCTGCGTCCGCCGTCTTCGCATTGTTCGTTTGGTTCTGCGTTTCTGTGTATGTGATCGAGGAACTCAGGTCTACCTGCGCCTTGGTGCTTTTTTTTTGTGCGCGTGCTGTTGGACTTCGCTCAGGCAAGCGACAGCCATTGAATTTGTGATTATTCGAAATTCCGGTTCTCCTTCATTCATCTGCGCCATGTGAGGAAGCCAGCCAGCCGAGTTTACCTGGACAACAGGTGCATCCTGTTGACAGGGCATCAGCAGCAGCAGCTGGGACAAACCAGGTTGTGCCGTTCTTTTCTACACTGAAAAAAAAGACTGTGTCATCTGAGTTGGCCCCAAAGTTATTTTGACACTCTGCTACTTAAAATGTGTCGAAAGATTCGCGGATCAGCCGTCGAAATTCTGTTTGTGTCGGTTGACACATGCAAACATTTCAAATTATGTGCCTGTGAGGGTCGTGATTTTTCATTATTCAGACATATTGCCGTATCTAATTTGACACGCATTCGTGGCTAAATATTCTTGTAATTTTACACCAGATGGAACACATGTTTTTTTAATTTTTCCACAATTTTGCTGGAATAAAATGAGAAAGCTTTCAGCAATTTCAAATGAATTTCTTGGTCTACCCATTCACTTTTGACCGCTCACAATAATTTGTCACAAAAACAATGTCGATGAAAATACGGAGGTGCACTGACATACGTTGCAAGTCCAATGAAAGAAGGAAAATTCCTGATGTGATGAGTTTCAGACGCAATTTCCCAGGCATCGCTATTTTTTGTCGGCCATCCGATGCAAGTGCGCAAGTCTTTGGACTTGCGACTGGCGTTGGTAATTTTTCGGGCTTATTTCTGGGTTTAAGCCTAAACTGATAGTAGCAGCAGATTGAAATCGAAAAATATTGAAAAAAGAAGCTCTCTGAATTCTGACACCGGTGAGACAATTATTTGAACAGGAACCCGTCAGTTGTTATTTCATGTCAAATGAGTTGGGAAAACTGTTCTGGCCGAGTTGCGAAAGGAAATCGAAATGTGTCGAAAAAGTTGCCCAAGTGTCTCACTGGTGGGAAAAATTTTTGACACACTTTCCCGACTCTTACATGTCAAGTGAGTTGGAAAAGTGTGTCACTGGTGGGAAAAAATAGTTGATATTACATGTCACTTGACACAGTTATTTTTTTTGTGTATACTTTTTTAATCACAGGTTTTTCAAAATTAATGATGTTGGAATAACACCAGAGAATATGACACAGCACATTACATCCTTGTATGCAATGAGCACCCCTGATGGCAAACCAATCAGGCACACTTCAGAGTCACCAGACCCAACACAACCAACACGACAAACTCAAAACACTGGAATCATGGTCCTGAAATTGAACACCGACTTGGCTGAACTTCGCTCCGAGAACGTGGCTCTAAGGCTGCAGCTCGAGGAGGCCCGGGGCTT
>JASGXE010011085.1:0-22598 GCA_030068105.1 Sinentomon sp. SZTP_YWyxl
GGATGTCGCATGCACTAATAGCCCAAACGTTGAAAAAACACGTTTCTCTTGCAACAGCAAAGTCAAGGCCGGATTATAGGAGCACTGCTTTAACTGATTATTTGGTTCAAAAGGCATGTGATGGTGAAGCGTTCCAGAAAAAGGAATTTCGAAAAATGTCTTGGTGTCCTCAATCCTGAAAGCGAAATTCTTTTTACAAATTCGGGACGTCGACTCAAGTAAATTGTGCGATAAATCGCTCAATGAGCAATCCCTTTCCTACACTCTAAACACGAAGTTCAGTGTGGAACACTATATTTTAACATGGGCTTAGATATAGGAGGTGTTCTTTTAGGAACACTTGGTCTGTTATTGGAACACTTAAGGTGTTCCAATGGAACACTAAAGGTGTTCCATATCGCTCATGTGTTCCAAATCTGTGACAGGAATCACAGATTTGGAACACCCAGTGTGTTCCTGGAACACACTGGGTGTTCCATAAACGTCCCTAAAAGAACACTTCCTATCTAAGCCCATGTTAAAACATAGTGTTCCAAGCTGAACTCCGTGTTTAGAGTGTATACTCAGTACAGATCTGCACCTACATCCCATATTGGCGATTGAGCGGGGGAACGGACCTGACGGATAGAATGCATTTTGGATCGAATGGTTTTTAGACCGAAAATTCGATGCAATCACTATTCGAACTTAAATACATTCGAACTTAAAATACTTAGATCTAAAAACCATTCGAACTGAAACGAATTCGGACAAACATTCGAACGAAAACGCATTTGACCCCAAAGCAATTATTCTGACTGAAAGCCATTCGGACCAAACGTCGTTCGGAACAAAGTACACAACGGCAGAAAATTCATTCGAACCAAAACAACGTTCGATCCACTTCCCCCTGTCCGATTGAGCTCTCTTGCTGACAGGTTATTTTGTTTTGCAAATGTTTTGCGAATTTTTGCCGTTTTGGCGGTTTTACGGCGGATGTCAAAAAACAGTGTGCTTATTCAGATGCTGCGGCCTTCATGCATAACTGTCGTCTCACATGCTCCACTCCTTATCCGTTTGTTCTGGTTTGCAAGAACTTTCTGCGGTGCGATGCCCGCTCGGTTTTTACCATCACTTTCTGAGTGTGTGTTATCTTTCCTCGTCTTTTTTAAATTTCAGTGCTGCACATTGAAAATGAAGAATCAAACATTTTAAAATGCGAGCTTGCAGTCTGTTTTTGGCTTGGACTGGCAATAGGCCGGCTTTCTTGATTGGTATTTTTGCTGCAAATTTTCCCACAATTTACGAGTACCCATCAGTTGTTGAACTTTCGAACCATGCACTTCTGTAAACGGGGCTCTTGTTTCTTTGCTGAAGCTATGAACTGCTGTCAAGTTCGGTAAGCCTGTGGTAGGTCAGGTTTCTGCAATAATTATTGTAGGATACGAGTTGCCCATTTGGTTGTTCACTCCTGCCAACATGCAATTTTCGTAGACACGGAGCGAGCTGAAATGAATCGACATAATTCATCCTGGCACCGCTGGCCATCAAGCAGCTGGAATTTTTAACCACCGGCATCCTGACCGCCCTCTGTCCACTTCCAATCTACAAGACTGTGATACCCAATTTTGGAAAATTTCAGCAGGTTGGAGTCGTGTCGACGAAAGCCCTGTATCCGCTGCGATTCAGGAAAGCGCGCTGCATGGCTACATTGATCGCATTTGTAGCACCCTGTGCAGCGCTTTAAGAGAGCCGTTTTTTAAGTTAGAGATTCGCTGAAAAAGAGCGAATCAATGTGTGGCTGTGAGGAAGGCGATAACAGCTATGGCTACATGGAAAAAGCATGAGCACATCATGTGATTATGTGATTTTCTGCAATTGCAATATTTGTGCTCTTCCTTTTTTTGCTGTTGAAGTCAAATTAATGAAATTGCAGTTGTTAATTAAATAATAAGTGGAACAAAAATGCAAAGAAAAAACGCAGCCCCTACCAGGCAAGACCATCCAGGGGCCATCTAATTTCAACAGCAGGGCTTGATGCAACTGCACACCTTACAGGAGTGTCATGATGTATTGCAGCGCGCGATGCCATGTATTCTGAATGGCCCCAAACCGGGCTATTACGCTCGAAGATTTTTGATAAGCCGATACCTAAAACCTGCTATCAAAAGATTTCATACACTAATGCGAAATCCTTCCCTGTTCTCCGACCTCCCCTTCCGGATGGTCCCTCCATTACAAGGGTTTGTCGCCTCTTTGTTGTGTTCTTTTCATGCAGCAGCCAGCATGACCGATGACATATCGCTTTGCATTGCCTGGTGCGTGACGGGTCCTGGAGACATGGACGCTGTTAATTATTCGTCGATGACAACTCGGGTTCTGTGTAATCCGCGGAGTCATTGAGATTTCCTGCCTGGGAGCTTGCGCAGATGAGCACCGATGAATTTCAGTCGATGAAATTTGATATCCCGTGCAGCTGCGATAGCTGGTCAAAACTTTCCAATTCATCCTCGCGCGCGGCAGATGCGCTAAATCCGTGGAAATTCTCAATCCTCTTTAATGCAGTTCCAAAGAAATGAAACATTGTGAAACCACTTGGCTCGAAGCAATGCGCTGGTGTCGACAATTCCAATATGTTGCGAGAATCAAATTTGCTCCCGAGAAAAGTTATTTGGCTTCTATTCAATTCATCACAGCTTGAATTTCAGTCCTAATTCCGATGCGTCTCAAGTGGGGCCTCTGGGTGGTCCAAAGGAATCGTGATCCACAAAGCAATCTGCTTCAATCAAGACTTTTTTTGCATGAATCAATATAGGGTTAGCGCCACAACGGACTTCTTGTGGGATCGCTCTAAAGAGTGGGCTTATCAGATCTCTCTTTTGCCAACGCTCGGCACGGTGTATGACCAAGGAGCCAAAAAGGAGCCAAAAATTGGAATGGAGCAAACACAAAGAAATGAAAATATGTGGGTACATTTTGGGGCAAACATGGCCCAAGGAATCTAGAAAGTGGTTTTCTCGATTTATTTTTGGGACATTCCGTTTACGCCAACATCGCAGGCAATTACCGGTGCAGCTGGCTATATAGTTCAAAATAATTATTGGACACGAAGCATGACGCCATTCCATCCCTATATTCACTATGTAAATATTTCACTTCATTGTCAGAATCCATAGACAGAATGACATGATTAAAATATGGCCTATAATCGTCCAAAAACTGTCTATAATAGAAAGAGAAAAATATTGACCGTTTGTTATTTCGTTGCATTTTGTGGTCTGTGATGATGACGTTCTGCGGTTCAACATCACGGCGCTTGCAAGCTGCTCTTTAATGCGAGAAAAACAGCTGTCAGTAAGCGAAATAAATTTGAAAAGCTTTTAATGATTTTTGACAATAATTTGTGACAAATTGCGCAACAAAATGTTTCGTCAAAACACCCGTCAAATTAATGAAAGTTTCAAACTGCATTTAGCCCCGTCGTTTATCAAGTGTCAATCTTCTAATTGTTGAAAAGGCCATAGTTTTAAAGTGACAATAATGATCATTAAAAGAAACCTTTGTCGCTAAAGTTTGACGCTCACGTCATCCCTGCTATTGTTTTGAAAACATGCCCCTTGCAATTTCTGGCAAGTCTATTTTTCCATAAGATATAATTTATTTCTCCTGAAAATTTCCCAAAGTTTCTGGTGGAATGGGGAAAAAGTCGTGGCCGAAGCTGAGTCACATTCAAGATAAAACAGACAAGGATGCATAACCAAAATACAACCGATGGACAAGGAAAAGACCCATAACAGACAAAAAGTAACGCAACACAAAAATTAGGCCGTCGCGGTGCGGGAAATGTGACCACAAAGCTGCTCTAATGAGAGTGAAATCACTATCAAAAGGCATTCCAATCGGATAACGTTCTGGCGAAAAGGAATTGAAGTGCCGTTACGCCTGCAGAGTGGAAGGAAAAACGCCAACCCGTTATCGGTCCTGCATTTATTGGCCTAATTTATTTTTGGATGTGGCATGTGTCGCTTTTCGCCTGACACCATTTTTGTGCAGCCATTCGTTTTACATATTGAATTACACGTGAGAAGTGCATTTCCCCAGGACATTATTCACCCAGGAGAAAGATTTAGGGACTAAATTTATCAATTGACTCTAATTAAATTATGGAGCTCTAATGGAGCTCGACTTTGATTTTGCCGATTCAGATTGGTGTGTCTTCATTTCGGTTTCCCATTTGGCAAAATGTTAAACCGTGCACCACTGCAGGAAAGACATCGTTATATAGGTGGAAAATTAATTAGTTAATTTTTTTTTGCCTCCATCAATATTTCTGAAGCATTCCTAATCGGTATCGACATGGCCACGTGGGAAATATTCGCATCATATTTTCTGCAAGAGCATACTGCTCTTTGCGGACATCCTGTCCTGTTTTATTTTCATTTGTCGGGCGTTATCAAGCCCTGATCTGCGGACTGCTCGGCGTGAATAAAATTCGCCTTGAATCGGCAGTTTGCGATCTGAAATATCCTATTTTTTCGTATATGAGGGCAACCTGCTGTTGGGCCCAGCGTGGCCAAGGCAAAGTCCCTCGCATTGAAAAGCTCGTAAAAATATGCTCGTCCCTTGCAAATCAAGGCAGACGAGCATAGGAGAGGTCACCGCGGAAGCCGGGACCGGCCGCTGTCGGAGTCAGGTGATGCCAGTGCGGGCGCGGTAGATGGAGGAAAGGAAGAAGCCCGCAGCCTAAGACCGAGCCAAAGAGCCGGCAGCCTAAGACGGAGCAAAAGAAGAAGCCCGCAGCCTAAGACGGAGCCAAAAGAGACAGCAGCCTAAGACGGAGCCTGAGAAGAAGCCGCGACCCAACAACTTGGACAGCCTCTCCGGTCACCTGCCGGCCCGTTGCCGAAGTGGAGCCTCTCCCTTTAACCCAGTGCTCTAGCCCACCGCCATGCAAACGCTAGCTGGAGTGGCGGTATATAAATTAAAGGTGCTGCTAACCACGCCTCTGGCAGTCCGAGCCTGCAAGCGCCCTTTGTTGGCGTGAGTTGGGACGGGCAGTCACCATAAAAATACTAAAGGGACTCTACTCCACGAATTTCTCAGACATTCAAAATACGCGGGGCCATTGGAGATTTTTGTCAGGCTTTTGAAGCACGGGGCAATGTTATTCCCCATCGCTGTTAAAACCCTTTGTCTGTTATTGGCTACTATAGTAGCCACCAAGGATTTTGCACCCTTAAACTTCCTTCAGCCAATTCGTTTCAGCACGTGGTGAAAAGCTGAAAATTTTTGTTTCAGTCAACAAAATAAAGGCTGAAATTTCAAAATTATAAGATTGGAATGTGCTGATATTTAAGTAACAATTTCTAATGCGCAGTGCTATTTTTCCTTTTCAATTGTTGCGAAAATGAATCCGTCTGTTGAGTTGGCTATTGAGTTGAACTTGAGGGTGAGTTGCAATAGGGAATACCGTCGTTGAGTCCTGCGCCTTCCCCATCTATTTTTCTCCCGGAAAAGAGTCATTCGCCGAATGCCCGAAGAAGTCAATTTGCCGAAACCTGACGCCGTTAGCCGTTCGTGAGGGCATCATTCGCGGCGTTTTCCAGAACGGATTATTCGCGGCGTTTTCCAGAACGGATTAACGTCTGGTCTCAGACTTTTGTTTGATGATCACTGTTCAAGAATGTCAATCAGTGCTTTTGCCAACTTTTCCAAGAAAACCTGCAAAATTTTGACAGCCCGCATTTAACTCTATGTTATTGGGAGTCAAATCAAATCAAATCAAAATCAAATCAAATAAAAAATACTTTATTTCAAAGAAAGGACCGGCCTTTAGCATACTGCTACTCTTACAGGCAACTTATGTGTATTTTTCGCATTAAAAGGAATGTTGATAAAAAATTCAAGCACAATGAGAAAAACCAAGGACATTCAAACATTACTTTCCACACCTAAATCTAGTCAGGCATGATAAAGCAGTCATTATAGTTTCTGTGACTCTATTTATCCCTTGAGAGCACTGAACGCCTTAAGCGCTATCATTTTGAACAGTGGATCAAAGAATACCGCTATGCAAAACGCATCAACCGCAGAGTCTTCGGTCACCTCATCCATCAGCATCATCCAAGGTTTTGCAACTGCAGATTCAAGAGATGTTCAGGTTATTGATTCATGCGCAATGTTATATTTTCAGTTTTCACCGTTTTTGACCATCAGACAGCTCTGGTGGCAAAACGTACCATTTCGTACACTGGCCGTTTTCTGGATTTCAGCGAAACTCCTTAAAAGCTAATGTGTAAAATCTATAACACGCAGTGCGGTCGGTCGAGGACATCCTTTTGGACCCATCTCCTTTGTCGAAAACTTTTCGTCCCTGTAAAACAAACAGGCAGTTTTCTTGTAGGTCGTGTGTACAGATAATAAATAAAAACAGTTCGCTTTGGTAGAAAAGGCCCTTCTGATTTAGATGGCAGAGTTTGTTGTTGTTTTCAGTTTGAAGAAATGGCCGAACAGCTGACCGTATAGACGCTGGTAAGGAAGACGCCCTATCCAGAGATCTGTGGAGAATATCTTTCAATGACCTCTTGAATAGGAAGAAGGAAAAGATGTCCGGAACCAGAATTTATTTTTCTTTGCACGGCGATTTTACGGTCATTCCAGCTGCGGAGCGAATGGAATTCTCTCGAACGAATCGCCACACCGGGTATTGGATTTCGTTGAGAGGTCATATGCGTCTCGTCCGGGTTCACGCTCTGGACTCGCAAACGCGTGAAACCAGTTTGCAGTGGATGACCTGGGAGAAGCTGCTGTGCCCTTGCGGAATTAAATTGTTTCTCAAACTTAATCCAATCAAATAGAGTGAGTCCTGCCGTTTTTAAGGAGTTAAATTAAACGCGGCCTGCGCATCTTCCACGCGGAAAGGAGAATCCAGGTCTGTTAACGGCGTAATTCAGTTCGCGAAAGGATCTCCCAAAAGTCACATGACATTGATGGCACGTCGGTGGTGCTGGCGAATTATCACCATGCGACATTTCGCATTTAAAAACCCCGTTTAGCTTGCAGTAGGCGGCATTCGACATTCATACAGATCGTCCCTCAATTCTACTTTTTAGGATTTTACAATGAAAAAACTTTCATTTCTATTCCGCACAATTTTCATTAAAAATAGTCGCTGCGAAGCGGGTTGGAAACGAACAAAAAGCAATTGTTGAAATTTTGCATTGTTGCGGACAATGCTAGAGCTCCCAGTGTAAATGGCTATGTAAAAAAATAGAATCAAAGGGGACGATGGACGAATTGTATGTATAGCACATCACCAATTCAGGCAACGTTTCTGCTGGATTTATATTTCGCCGGTAAGCGCAACAAACCACAACGCCCCGGTTTTTATTTCCTGTGAAACAGGGACGAACAAAACCTCCTGCCCGCAGAACTAAGGAATAGTATATTTCCGACAAGATCCGTTCTAGCATTACCTTTGAAACATCATTTTACAATCTTTACAATTTATATTCTTTATAATTTACATTCTTTACAATTTACAATCTTTACAATTTACAATCTTTACAATTTGCAATCTTTACAATTTACAATCTTTACAATTTACAGTCTTTACAATTTACAATCTTTACAATTTACAATCTTCACAATTCACAGTCTTTACAATTTACAATCTTTACAATTTACAATCTTTACAATTTGCAATCTTTGCAATTTACAATCTTTACAATTTACAGTCTTTACAATTTACAATCTTTACAATTTACAATCTTTACAATTTACAATCTTTACAATTTGCAATCTTTACAATTTACAATCTTTACAATTTACAGTCTTTACAATTTACAATCTTTACAATTTACAATCTTTACAATTTACAATCTTTACAATTTACAGTCTTTACAATTTACAATCTTTACAATTTACAATCTTTACAATTTACAATCTTTACAATTTACAATCTTTACAATTTACAATCTTTACAATTTGCAACCTTTACAATTTACAATTTTTACAATTTACAGTCTTTACAATTTACAATCTTTACAATTTACAATATATTGAAATCTTCCGGGATATGATTCACGCTTTACCTATTCTTTTTCTTTTTAGAGCTAGCCAACCCTGATCTAACTCCTTACCATCACTGCATATTGCTTGTTGTCAACCAACTGTTTGGTGTTTGTTGGTAATAAGGCCCAGAAATAATCTACAAAAAGTTCCCGTCAACTTGTAACTGCCTCCATTGTTGAGAATCTGCATCGCGGAAAAGGGCCAAGAGAATCAGAGATTCTCGGACAAGCCTCGGCAAGCGCATTTTCCAACTTGGCCTATGATGGGACCTCTGATAACGCAAAATACATGAAGTCCAGCACTCAAGATGACTTTTCAACCCAATTAAAATGAGGAAAAGAAAATATTGGGAAAGATAAAAACAAGCCAGCAGATATTTCCAAACGTCCTTTCGGAACTCTCATAGCCCACAAAATCGGGAACGTTCAGGAGCAACAGGAAAAAGCAAGGACATAATCGTAACCTGATGGTAGGTATAGATCATATTGAATCATAAGTAAGTGTCTACAGCCTAGTCCAAAAGTCTTCGTACATGGGAGAAATTCCCATAGCTCCGCTAACTCGGGGGGGGGCCTATCAAAGACAAATGAGTTTGCGGCACCAGTTGAAAGCATTAGAGGAATGTCATGATGTTTTTTGCGGCGCATACTGCCATTGATTGTAAACGGCGCCTGAGTTAAAACCGAGCTCCAATGTACGTGCCCACGAAGACTTTTGGAAAGGTGTATTCGTATATGGCAATCAGTGCGTGAAGTCGGCGAGCCACTTGTTGCGAATTTGGGAAAAATTCTTTGGAAAGCTAGCACCGCGATACCACCGGATTGTATACAATCCTATGTGGGGTAGGAAAACCCCAAAATATACAGGGTGGTCCAGAAGTCACGCACCAATGCGGCCCTGTCGGAAGTACTGCCCTGTCGGTTAGAGTTTCTGTTGTTTTTTCCGGTTTCGTGGCGCCGACTGGCGGCTACAGTTGCGGCGCAGCGTAGCTGGAGTTCTGAGGATGGCCATCGGTGTTCAGTGCGTTTTTGAAGCGCGTTGAGGCATCAAATTGGAATAATGGTTGGCTTTTCGCAAGCTCAGAGAGTCGAGATGATCTTCCTGTATGGAGAATGCAGCCGGAATGCACGGCACGCTGCGACGGCGTTCGCACAGAAGTTTCCAGACATCCCTGCTCCTGCACACACAACAATCCAGAGGCTGGTTGCCAAGTTTCAACTCTCTGGAAGTGTGGCAGATGCCCCCCGCTCGGGGAAGCCCAAATATGCTACCGATGAAGTACATCAGTTGGAGGTTGTGGCAAGGATTTCTGCAGATCCCTGCTTATCTAGTCGCCGCCTGGGACAAGCCTCAGGAATTAGCCACCAGTCGGTATTGCGAATCCTGCACAAGAACTCATTCAAGCCCTACAAAATGAAGATTCTCCAGGAACTGACCGAGGACGACCCAGATCGGCGTTTGGATTTCTGTGAACAAATGGCGAATATGTTGATGGCAAATCCGAGTCTTCTCTACGGAATATGCTTCAGCGACGAAGCAACATTTATGCTGAATGGACAAGTCAATAGGCACAATTGCCGCTTTTGGTCCACTGAAAATCCCCACCTGTTTCGGGAGGGCCACACGCAACATCCCCAGAAGCTCAACGTATGGGCAGGGATTCTCGGCCGTCACATCATCGGACCTTTTTACATTGAGGGCAATCTCAACGGGCCCATGTACCGGGACTTGCTGGAGCATGTCATCTGTCCAGCATTGTCAGACATCCTGCAGCACCCGACACACCCTCCTCCCGTGGAAACGCCGCCAACCGTGGACAATGTGATGTTTCAACAAGATGGTGCCCCTGCTCACTATGCCGCCGTCGTCAGAGAATTTCTTGACGGTTACTTCCCTCACCGGTGGATTGGCCGGCGAGGAAGTGTAGAGTGGCCAGCCCGTTCGCCAGACCTGTCCCCACTTGACTTCTTCCTTTGGGGGCACCTGAAGTCCCGGGTGTATGCCACGCAACCGAATAACATCGGCGACCTCAGACAACGAATCTCTGACGAATGCGCCCTGATAACACCGGATGACCTTGATAATGTCCTGCTCGCTTTCGAACGTCGTCTGTATGAATGCCAAACACAAGATGGCGGCCACTTCGAACAATTGCACTGAAGCAACAAGTAAAAATGCGGAGCGGAAGAGAACTCAACAAACTGGACTCAACAAAGGCAAACGCCATGTCATTGGTGCGTGACTTATGGACCACCCTGTATAGTGGCAAGCTATCTTCACGCTGGAGTCCTTCAAGATCTCGTTTTCCCCCCTCTGTCACACAAAGTACAACACTGTAACGGAATAAGCTCTCCAAAAGTTGTTTTCCGGGATTTTTGAAACGCCCAGTTCGTGTCTGCCAGTCCAACGTCATGTCATCCCATCTGGGCCACAACAACAACTTGTTTCTCCTTGTTGTATAACCTGCGCTTTTTTCAAAAAGAAAGACTTCCCGGGAATAGCCAGGATTTGCTTGGAGTGCTTGGGTGCGATTGTCAATCGAAGTGAAAACTCCAAATAGCGTGGTGCTTCGAAATTAAAATAAACTGATCTGGTGCACAAATCAGCAATTGCAGCAAGGCACGCCAATTTGAGGTGGTGATTCACGCCAATTTGAGGTGGTGATTTAAGATGTTCTATGTGAATCCCACGAAATTCCTTCAAATCGCTGGGAAATATATTGGTTCTCGCATTTTATTGTTCTTTTTTAATCAAGCGTTGGGACCGAAATGGCCTTCGCTGTTCTTTATCAAGCGTTGCGACCGAGGTCGCCTTCCCTGTTCTTTTTCAATCAAGCGTTGGGACCGAGGTCACCTTCGTTTCGGAGGCAACAGTAAAAGAGGGAAAACACGGAAAATGGGTACATTATTTCGCCGCCACTATTCATTTCGATAGCGGCCCAGTTGGTAAGTGAGACAGGCCCGTGTCAGTCCATTTTAAATTTTTTCACCTCACTTCACTTGTCCATAAATTGAAGCTTTTATTGATGCAGCCAAACTTCAATCTACTTTTTTCGATAAGGAGACCTGCGCGAGTGAAAAAACTCATTTTCAGGGTTCAAGCTATTTTAAGTTGTCGGCAGAGATCCACCGATACGCTGCAATGCCCAAGTGAAGCAGCCACAATGTTGGGCGACTCAAAAAGCGGGAAACCAATTTCCTGGAAATCAGTGCAAAAATCAGTCGGTGAAAAATCAGTTCACGCCCATAACACGCTTGTGCAACCTTTTTTTTTTGAACACCTTCAACTTTAACGACCATTCCTTGGCATTTTGCGACCACCCCCTCTTGGGACCCATGCACTGTGACAGCGATAGCGCCTCTCAGAATGCACACCTCTGATGTCCAAAATTGGCTTCTACTTCCCTTCCTTCTTTTGCACCCATCGTCTATAACAAAAATGAGTTATGCAGCTTGCCGAAAAAACAGCGTGTGCATCGGTTTGCGAAAAACCAGCAGTAGGCCTTTACTGTTCAATAACAAAGTCAGTCAACCCGCAGAATTTCAGGACCGTGTATTCCCCACCAGGGCCAACTCAATAGCCAATTCAACAGACGGATGCATCTTTCGCAACAATGGATAAGGAATAAGCGTTGTGCACATAGAAATGAAATTTCGCAACACAAATCTATCCATTGAATTGGTTATTGAGTTGAACCTGAGGGTGATTTGCAATGGCGAATGCGGCCGATATGGTCTGTAGGGCCTGTAGATAAGCGAGGATTGCACCGCAGCAGAACAGTGTTATTTTTCTGCAAAGCTTCGATGTGATATTGAAATTTTATGAATTCGATAAAATCCCCAGTGTGAATCCTTCCCTTCAAAGCCAAAGCGTTAAATTTCAAATATGGCTTTCAAATTTGAACGAAACGAGGAACGTGTATGGGTCCTATGCATTCCGAACGAAAGAAGCTACCGTACCATAATTCCGGATATTAATTAAAAAGCGAATGCATTAAAATTAAGCCTCCGCTATAGCTATTATTGGGATTAAATTTTCACCGCAATAAAGCTTTCGGTTATAATGGGCCCCCTTTGGAGAAGCGTCAGTTCAGGCTTTCGAAAAGCTCGAGCGCCATCGCTTTCTTAAAATGGGAAAAGATGAATCTCCTATTATGGAGAGACACATTCTGATGAATCTTGGAGAGTTAGATCCCACGGTTATAGTAAACTCATCGGTGCTGGAAGTGCCACTGCGGTTGAAGGCACATGGAAACTAAAAACAATTAGATATAATTGCCGGGTTACCGTTTTCCCAATGCATTTTTGCAGGACACCCTGCTAAAGTTTTTTTCCTGTGGGCCATGAACGTTCTTCGCCTACGGCAATGACAAAAACGGGATATTCTAACTTTTCTTAAATTTGCCCATTCTGTAGGTATACGCTCCTTATACCAAACGTTTTCGAATATAGTAGCTCGATTTTTACCCAGGGGCCATTTTGAATACAAGGCATAGCACGTTGCAAAACATCATGACACTCGTGTGAGGTGTGAAGTTGAATCAAGCCCTGTCGAAATTAGATAGCCCTTGTATCAGCCTGGCCTTCAAATTCCCATTTGGAAAACTTTATATACAAGTTTATCACCAACTTCGAAACTTCTATCCAAAATATCTCCCATCAAAATCAGTCATATCGGCAGCAATTCAAAAAAAAAAAAAAAACAAACGCTGACCAGATCTCGCAGTAATGTCATTCCAGTTCTCGCAGTAATGTCATTCCAGTTCTCGCAGTAATGTCATTCCAGTTCTCGCAGTAATGTCATTCCAGTTCTCGCAGTAATGTCATTCCAGTTCTCGCAGTAATGTCATTCCAGTTTCTCGCAGTAATGTCATTCCAGTTCTCGCAGTAATGTCATTCCAGTTCTCGCAGTAATGTCATTCCAGTTCTCGCAGTAATGTCATTCCAGTTCTCGCAGTAATGTCATTCCAGTTCTCGCAGTAATGTCATTCCAGTTCTCGCAGTAATGTCATTCCAGTTCTCGCAGTAATGTCATTCCAGTTCTCGCAGTAATGTCATTCCAGTTCTCGCAGTAATGTCATTCCAGTTCTCGCAGTAATGTCATTCCAGTTCTCGCAGTAATGTCATTCCATTCTCGCAGTAATTTCATTCCAGTTTCTCGAGTAATGTCTTCCAGTTCTCGCAGTAATGTCATTCCAGTTCTCGCAGTAAGTCATTCCAGTCTCGCAGTAATGTCATTCCAGTTCCGCAGTAATGTCATTCCAGTTCGCAGTAATGTCATTCCAGTTCTCGCAGTAATGTCTTCCAGTTTCTCGCAGTAATGTCATTCCAGTTCTCGCAGTAATGTCATTCCAGTTCTCGCAGTAATGTCATTCCAGTTCTCGCAGTAATGTCATTCCAGTTCTCGCAGTAATGTCATTCCAGTTCTCGCAGTATGTCATTCCAGTTCTCGCAGTAATGTCATTCCAGTTCTCGCAGTAATGTCATTCGTTCTCGCAGTAATGTCATTCCAGTTCTCGCAGTAATGTCATTCCAGTTCTCGCAGTAATGTCATTCCAGTTCTCGCAGTTCCAGTTCCAGTTTCTTGTTTCCATAAACTTCACAAATTCCGTGTGTATAGTTTTGCAAGAATTATCTGTGCAGTATCCTCAAGCTGAATATTCCTATTTGATGTAGGGTTGGTGAATATCTGTGGGGGATTTACAGGTGCCCTTTTCGGGAAGGAATCGCGAAACTCCTGCCTGCACCGGGCGCTGGCGGCCTGCCATTATCAACAATTTAGTCCCCTTGAGTGCACACCGTTCGTATAACGCTGAAGTTTGGATATCCGGAAGCAGGCCAGGCATTATCACGTGAAAAGTAAAGCTTCATAATCTTTTGTTTGTCTTTCTGCGATAAGATTTGTAAACATTATGACGCGGTTTTATGGACTCATCGGTCCACCGGCTGTAGGCCTATGTATATGTGTCAAGAACTTTGTCAATTTTAAAACATTTCCAAGGAGACAGGCACCGTATATTCGAATCACATGC
Source organism: Sinentomon sp. SZTP_YWyxl (assembly GCA_030068105.1). Lineage (NCBI taxonomy): Eukaryota > Metazoa > Arthropoda > Protura > Sinentomata > Sinentomidae > Sinentomon > Sinentomon sp. SZTP_YWyxl. The sequence continues at coordinate 14,084 of JASGXE010011085.1, forward strand.
TCATGATGAAGTGGCAACGGAAACTTGTGAAATAGATTTCAACCGACAGTGGATTTATCACCGCAGAGTGCTGACCGAATTAGTTTAGGCATAATAGGTGCATGTAAAAATTACCATTGTTGTGATTTTAGCAGAAAATCACTTTCTTTTTTTTTTCTGTGTTTTTTTCTTGGGAGCTCCCCCATTCCACCCACTTCCGCTGCACAAATTCATAAAGAAATGCAGCAAAAATGGTATTTTTGTATCTTGTTCGAACCACATTGATTTCAAAATAAAAATTGGGTAACAGTTCGGATTACCTGCCGACATTGAACTGTACGAGTTATCATCATTGCTCTCTGATATACTTAAAGCTGACTAAACCAAACCTAACCTAACCGAACCCATACCTAACCTATCCTAACACACCTACCCTAACTTATCCTATCCTACCGACATCGTCCTGAACATCTTATCCCATTGGTTCCTTGAGCGTGTGTGAAAACTCGTCCAGTTCAGCGTTTTTCAGATGTCGGCAGGTGTTCCGAACTGCAACCAAAAATTGTGCGGAATTGTGACTGCAGTATTTTAGATTACATGGTTGTCGCCGAAGAATACACGGATTGTCTCTCAATTCTACTTTACATATTACAATTATGATATTTATATATTTATGATATTTATGATATTTATGATGTTTATGATAGGTATTTATGAAATATTTTGTTAATGATATTTATTACAATGATATTATATACATAATATTTATTTTTAGTGGTCTTGTAGATATTACAATGAGAAAACTTTCATTTCTATTCCACATAATTTTCCACATAATTTTCATTTCTATTCCACATAATTTTCATTTGAAAATCTTTGCGAAGCGGGTCGAGAAAAGAACAAAAAGTCCATTGTTAAAATAAAGCATTGTTGCAGACAATGGTGGAGCTCCCCGTGCGAAAGGCTGTGTAAAATATAATCAGCGGCGATCCGTATAATACCCAGTTAGAATGCAAAAGCGACCAACAAAAATTGCAAAATTGTGTGCAAAGTAGCCCTGTGCAAAGTGGCATCAGAGAATCGATTTTTCCTGGATTCATCGGCTGGATAGAGGACAACTGAACATAAAGCCCTCCAGCTGTGTCCTCAAATTCGGTCATTTTCGTTTGTTGAAGGAATCCTAATTTCGTGGCTCCTGTTTCGTTTAATTTATTTCTGCTGTTGAATGAAGTGTGAATTCTGTTGCTCGGCCGACTTCAGTTCTTTATTCAAAAGAAGAGTGCCAATAGCCGAAAAGGGCAAGCATGCATCAAAATATCCAACCACTCCAAGCAAGCAGTTGAACAAACACGGATATCCTTGTGTCGGTTTCTGATATATAAGTACACTGGAAGAGAACCGGCTTTCCCAGCCAATACTGATAAGAAAAGTTTTTGCTATACAGAAGGGCAGCTTTCCAAAGTTAGTAGAGTCTAAGTTTCTCCATTGACACGTGAAGAGACAGTGACTGGCTTTGTATGTGGTGAGAAATACAACCAGCAACGGCCTGTTTATTTACCCTATGGAAATTGACAATGCTACAGACATATTTTGTAACAGCCAATTCTATCCACTTTTTCAGGGTGTTTGATAAAAAAGAATGTCAGGGATTTTCCATACACTGTTAAAAAGTGTTCACTTTCGTTTTCTTGGATATGAAAAACCTCTTTCTACTGCAAAACGTCCAATGGACGCCGTGGTGCCGGAAAACGCCGGTTCTCCGCAATAGACGCCGGGTGTGTTTGCAGAAGTTGCCAATAGATGCCGCGTCTCCATAACGCCGGTTGTGTGTGTGGCCACGCCATAGGAATAATCGCTGCGTTGGTGTGGTCTTGGAAGAATAAAGCCCAGTGATCAGGTACTCTTGTTCCTTGCTCCCACTCACCCACTGGTCCTATCTTTGATATCGGAATCTGAACATCTTTGAACTAATCAAAGCCCACACGGGCATTTCAAAGAATTGCCAACGCCTGGGCGAAGAGACAAAATCAATATTAAACTCTGAGGGCGTTTATTGAAGTTTTACGGTGCATTATTTTCATTCTGGGAATTTTCCGGACACCATGTGTCAGTTTCGTTTTTCTTGATTTTTGTTTTCTGTCATGAAAGTCAGTTCTGTCAGGAAAAGTGGAATTTTTCGAAAGCTATTTTTGCGTTCAAAGAAAGTGAAAAGTTCGGAGCCGAAAATGACATGGCAAACCTTTTCAAAAGGCAAAAAATGTGTTTGAATTTGCTTTTGCTGTGGGTCATCGGAATTGGAGCGAGTGGGTGTGTGTTAAATAATTAAAAGCTTGCAGTCTTTTTGCGCCTGGCTTCGGATCGGTTTTTAAATAAGTTCGGATTGGTTTTTAAATAAGTTCGGCTTTCTGTTCACGCAGACATCTTAAAGCTGTATCAGAACGGCCAGACTTTTAGTGCGATAAAATCCCTGCGTCAGAATGGACTGTTTTTTGCACTGACTTTTCGAGATCGTCTGTCCAAAACAGATCTGCAGTCGCAACAACAAGCAATGGCAAATAGGTACTCCAATGTTCTCCTTTGCACATTGTTGCAAATGACAATCTGTTTTGGACAGATGATATGAAAAAGTCTGATGCAAAAATCTGTCCATTCTGATGCGGGTTTTTGTCGCACTGAAAAAGTCTGGCCGTTCTGATGTCGCACTGAAAAAGTCTGGCCGTTCTGATGTCGCACTAAAGAAGTGTGGCCGTTCTGATGTCGCACTAAAAAGTCTGGCCGTTCTGATGTCGCACTAAAAAGTCTGGCCGTTCTGATATCGCACTAAAAAGTCTGGCCGTTCTGATGCGGCTTTTAAGCCGCATGGGTACGCCCAGACTTTTTTTTTGGTGGGACATCAGAACCCAGATTTTTTGTGCGGCAAAAAACCTGCATCAGAATGGACAGCAAACAAACACAACAAACAACAAACAGGCAACGCAAACAGACAAGCAAAGAGACAACAAATGAAAAAATTGTGTCGCAAGAGCTTGTGGATAAGTTTATTCGCAGCATTCGCGTCGATAAGTCATTGAATGTCCTCAACAACATCGGGAACCAACGAAAATGAAGGGAATCATGGTTTCAAGCTCACTCATGGGCAAATCGAATGGACACCACTGCCAGAAATAAATCATGGGGCAACAAGGACCAATCATGTGGGGAAAAAAAGAACGTCCCGGAGAGTTGTAGCGAACATGTGAGCAGCACCGAATTGGTCTGCATCAAAAAGGCTCAAGTCAAAATGCAAAAATAATAATCTGGGGTAATTGAACGACGGTTAAACGCATCAAAATGCGACAAATGCACACATCAACAGACAGATCTCCACGACAAGAAAACGTAAAGACCAATGTGAACTTAAACTTTAAACACATTTTTAAAAAAAGCGAACAAAAGAGACCCCGCCCATATTGCCGAAATTCCAACTCCACACCGAATATCGAGTTGACGCATTTTTTCAAATTCATGGTGACCATGCCTCAAGGCTTTCGAAACCTGAACGAAAAACCATCGGACTTTTTTACCCTCCTGGTACTTCATGGGATGGCGTATTTGATTAATCTATACGAATTTGGCACTTTTCCATCTAACCGCATGTAAAAGTTCCGAGCCACAAAAAGGCAAGAAAACACTCTGAACATAGAAAATGGGTTAGGTTTGGTTTGGATAGGTTAGTTAGGCTATGTTAGGGTAGGTTAGGTTGGTTAGGTGAGGTTAGGTTTGCTTTATTTTGCTTTTTTGTCCAAGTGCCAAATCGGGACATTGCCGAATTCGTATAGATTAATAAAATACGCCTCCCGGCTCCGCTCTCCCCTGCTATCCGCATGCACTCAGTGTATGTATTTACTGGAAAATAATACGAGGTGGAATGCAAGTGTTTTCGTTTGCCCTGTATGCCTCGGTAGACATTATTTTATTGCAGAGAAAATGTCCGGTTTTATGTCTTTTCGCATTGTTCACGATCGTATGATCAATGCAGCATATCGTCTCATTGTGTTGTTGTTATTTTGTTTCAACAAAAGATCACAAATCAAAAATTATGTTGCATCATTATCGGAATCATCGCATCTTGAAACATTGCCAATTTTTATGTGTATAGGTGCGTATTGTCAACTGATGAACGCAGAGGAATATTGCTCCATCATCCTTTGTGACATTGTGTGTTTTTTCCTGAATGACTTCGGGTTTCCGACCGTTTTCTGCAGAAAAATGTGCGTTTTCAATGCCAATTCTGAACCTCCTCGTGTATTGTTGACTCTGCGAAGTGATTTGACAAAAATCATGAATGTACGCAGGAAAGAGTGGTGAGCCTCTGTCGGAATCAGAGATACAAAATCGCTGGCCCTGACTTTGGCGCCTTTCATATCAATACCGAGTTGGCAGAAAAATATGATTATCTCTTGTCATTTTCAGTGTCCACTCAAAGAATGAAGGCTTTTCATAATTCCATGAGTCCCGCAATGCACCTTTTCAAATGTGTTTCAGGCGCGTCATTTGGGGGTCCTCACACGTCAGTTTGCGCCCATCTTAGAGTACGTTCATGGGTTGGGATCCTCACACCCGGGATAAGTCACAGAGAATCGAAAGGATTTCGTGAAAGGTAGCAAGATTTGTGGCATATGACTATCGCAATCGAAGCAACATGACACAAATTATTAGGTTGCAAGAGCACTATGTTTTGTGAAAAGAAATTTTAGGAAATGTCCTCGTCGGATCCGGGAGAAAGCTATCAGACTTTAGTACGGCCAATTGCCGAATATGCAACTTGAGCATGGGATCCTCGAATTGCCGCACAATCTCGCATGATTGAGCGCATACAACGCCAAGCTGCCCGTTTTGCGGCAGCGGACTACAGGAGGATGCATCGTGTCACTGAAATAATTGAAAGACTTGGGTGGGAAAACCCTTGGTGAGAGGAGAAAGGAGCAACGTATTTTGAGCTTCAAAAATTCTTAGTCTGGGGGTTGGGGTGATTTTTTGTGCCATATCCAATTCCCTTCTTTTTTTGCTCGCTATGATCACTTTCTCAAGGTCCGCCCACTGTCGTTCAAAAAGGGCGTTGGAAAGTACGAGTATTCTTTTCTTGAGAGGGCTGTTAAAGAATGTAATTCTCGTCCATTACCGGTCCTGTGTTCCCCCTTGAAGTGGACATTCTTCGCCGCCGTATAGCTGCTCCAGCGGCGCCAGGTGGCTCCCCATGTCTGGCTGATACTGTTGTTCTTTTTTCTTTGGTGTTCCTTCACTGATCCGTTTTTTGCCCATCCAATTGTCTCCACTATTTGTGTCAATGTATGTGTAGCGGCGGCGGAATTAATGTTCTCACACATGTAAAAATTGCAACCGTTCAGATTTTGGCAAAAATTCTAAGCTGCGGAAATTAAAGATCCTCTTTTGTGGCCGACGTCAAAATCTGACACCTCTAGAACGCTTTGTTGAAATCTGTCGTTTTAATTTCTACCGCCTGCATAAGAATAAAAAGAAAGAAAAAAAGTTTCGAAGGCAACATTTAAATTGGAAAAACACATGTGTGGGTACATTAATTCGATTCTATTCTATTCGATTCGATTCAATTCGATTCGATTCGATTCAATTCGATTCGATTCGATTCAATTCAAATGAAAGAGAAGAGCTTGGGTGTATGGACAGCCAGTCCGAACGAAGAACTTTGTTTCAAAACTCTTTGCTTCTTTATGAACCTTCAAAGGAAGTGGGGGGTGGTGTGAGTTGCTAATACCTTTTAAAGAGAGCGCGACCTTTCACTCAAAGAATGATTACGCTATCAAGGTTGAGACAAAAACATTTGAAAAAGACGTGGGGAAATTCTCCTTTGTGGGCAATTCCGCAAATAAAATCGAATTTGAATTTGAAAGAATCGAATTTGAATCACTGTAAAAGTTGTCTCATTGTGGACTCGGGCTCACGGCCTATACGAGTATCTATGGGCCCTCTGTGTTTACTTTCCCCATCATTCATATACCATCGGGTAATTTTACATTTTCAATGTGATTTTGTATTGTGTAACGAAAAATTTAATCACAGCAGCAATGTCGGCTCAGTTGCGTTTGGTGTCATTTTACTGGTTAAGTTACGTTTCCTGAAGTGTTTTTCCTTGCAGCGTTTTTCTTCCATGGAAGAAAAACGCTGCAAGGAAAAACACTTCAGGAAACGTAACTTAACCAGTAAACTGACACCGAACGCAACTGAGCCGACATTGCTGCTGTGATTAAATTTATCCGTTACACAATATATCAGAATGTTATTGTGGGAAAGGCCAAAATATCTGATGTTAATTTCGTCTATTTGCCTATAAAAGTCAATTCAGTTGTCGGAAATGGGCTGTGAAAATCATACAGCGGACACAATTTAGATGACACCATGCCTGCATTTGGTTATTCCTGCAGAGCGCCTCATTCTCACTACGTATTGAATTTCTCTGCTAAAATTTTACAAGACAAAAATATTGGATTCTAGTATAGTCTAATGCAGCCAAAAGTGTACGGACATGTTCCTTATGACCACTCGAATAAAAAAAATTCAGTGACAAAATTTGCTACGACCCCCCATTACCCAGATAAGGAGCCCTAACATTCCTTTTTGAGCTTTTTTGTGAAGCTGTGGGTCTCTTTTCGTTCTCCGTATCCAAAAATCCCATTTTTGCGAGTGGATTCCGCCGGAGAAATCCTGAACAAAAATTCAATTGTCGCAAATGTGCTCAGGATGCCCCAATTTGCTGACATGAACTCCGAAAAATCACTCTTTGCGAGACAAGGAGCTTTCCTTTTTGAACACATCCGAATCCGATTCGCCTTTCCGAATGTTCTGAGCGGGAATTTTCTCTATGTCTATACGAGTACGGAGCCATTCTGAATACGCGGGCCATAGGCGAGTTTTTTCAGACTTTTGAAAGCACGGCGCAATGTAATTCCTCATTTCGTAACACATTACAGTCACATTACATGAAGGAACACAAAAAAAAACACATTACATGAAGGAATGCATTTAACCTTTTGAATGTGTAGTTACTTTTGGACAAATTTTATAATTTCAGTTTGGTTAGCATTTGCAACCAAATTTTTGCAACACAAATCTATCTATTGAACTGATTATTGAGTTGAACTTGAGGGTGAGTTGCAATGGGGAATACGGCCGAAAAATAATAATTTCCTGAATTCCAGCCGGCATCAAGACAAAACATAGGCATTCTTCTAAAGAACGCAACCCGCATAGCATGAAAGCAAATGAATTTTGCAAATGTAGGGGCCCATTTAACTCTATATTTGGGAGTCATTATTGTTTATATGATTGTATTCCCGAATGCAATTGTCGTAAAATATACGGAGTTTATCAAAAGTCCTCGAACATGGTTAACACAGGGGCCATCTGATTTCAACAGGGCTTGGTGCAACTTCACGCCTCACACGAGTGTCATGATGTTTTGCAGCGCATGCTGCCATTGATTCTAAGTGGCGCCTGCGAGTTAATAATGAACTCCTAAATGTTCGAGGACTTTTGATAACTTGTGCACAAATGGTGCGGTCCTTTATCAAAAATGTTAAGTTGTCTTTTTCAAATAACTTCTCAAGCTCTGTAATGTTGCATATGCAGAACTATTGACGGCCAGGGGTCACGCCCGTTTGGTCCCGGGCCGTATCGTCCCCGCCCGTTTGGTCCCGAGCCCATATCGTCCCGTGCCCGTATGGTCCCGGAGGCCTTTTGGTACCGAGCCGTTTGGTCCCGGCCGTTTGGTCCCGGGGCCCATATCGTCCCGGGCCCGTATTGTCCCGGTACCGTTTGGTCCCGGCTGTTTGGTCCCGGCTTTTCGGTCTGCAGGCACCCTCCCCCAGCACAATGGGCCTTGGTGAACCAAATCAGAAAAAGAGAAACGAGTACGATTGTCTGATTTTGACAATCGTTTGGTGAACTTTCAGACCCTCCTTCAACAGCAAAATGACTGCCACCAGAAAATGCAGTCACAAATCGATTCAATGAAATTGCAACTTGTGAATTTGCAACAGTATACGGAAGAATAAACAACATCTTGTTTCGTGGTCTACCAAATATTCCAACAGAAGGGAGTCTACAATTCTTCAGAGACTTTCTTAACAATATCAGTGGGAAAATTGATGTCATTTTTCACTTTCAATCTCATGCGGATTTCTGTCACTTTCTGGGAAAGCCGAACGCCAACGGGTCAAAGACTCTTTTGGTCAAATTTGCGAATCGATTTGTGAAGCAGCAGTTTCTGTCCGTATGCGTATAAGAGCAGGTTGAAGTTATATGGTACATTGAACTTCCAAGTATCCCGATAACTGTTCAAGAGCATCTTGTCAAAGAAAAATGGAGTTGTACAAGGAGGCGTTTAACAAGAAAACGGACAAGATGTGGAAAAATATTTGGACACATCAAGGAAAAATTCTTCTCCGTAAAGCCGATTGGTTCACGACCGATTGTTATTTCATAAACTGATGATCTCAAGCTGATTGTGTGTTTTTTTCGT
>JASGXE010011086.1:0-13800 GCA_030068105.1 Sinentomon sp. SZTP_YWyxl
GGCAATTAAATCTCCATTGCGGCGGCTTTATTCAACACCGAGCTTTCCTGGTGAGGTGGTTCTGAATGGATTCTGGAAGCCAACAGCATCATCAAAGCCTTCTGACGAAAATACTAAAGTTCGGCCAATCGGACAGACCCCTTAAAATAAAGCCTTTCTTTCGTCGCAACCGCGGTCAGGACCTATATCCTTTTTTTTATACATTTGAAGAGCCGTTGAAATGTTGCTGAGAGAGTGAGTGAGCTTATCAATAGAAACAGACAACGCATCAAAAGGCTCAACGCAGCCGTCCGCGACATGCGATGGTAGTATTCTTCCATGGAATATGACAAAAGTGCATTTCAAGGTTGTGGCCACCGTGGGCCTGCCTGCAGGAGACAGCTTTCCTTTTCATTTATCGTATTTCATTTTTACTCAACAGTTTTTTCGTATATTTTAATTGTTGCAACGAAATAACAAAAGGTGTTTTGTCTTCAAGAGGGAGGTCTGCACACGTTTTCTCTCCATTAGTTACTCCTTTTGTTTTTCACGATTGCCGTTCATACCCCCATCTCATTTGCCAATAAGATGCGTCCTCTGCTGCTTCCCTAATAAACTTCCCTTTTCCGATCAATCTGCGAGTTGCTTTTTCACTGCTCCGCGTTTTTTTTTAATCGAAACCCAAATAACGGGAGTTCAGTGTTCCACATGTTTTGCCGAGCCTCGACATTGAACCACAATGACGCATGTGATATGTACAGCTGTTCTAAAAATGTCCGTTGTTCCTTTTCGCACACTTACTTGCTAATCGTGCATAATTGCAGCAGTCCTTTTTTCAGACAGAGATTGCGTCTCGAGCTGTCAATGTCTTGAGCAATGTGCGCTGGATCGAAGAAGAAGTTTACAAGCGTGTTTCAGCATCTGCACCAAGTTTAAAACCACTGAAGGCTTTTGAAACTTCCTGTGCAACAAGTTAAAAGAGAGGTGAGCAGCGCCACTCGCAATAATAATTGGATCCATCATGTGCATTCGAAAACGTGCTTCATTTTGCAGTTCTGTCTGAGAGGGGAATGGGGCTGGTGGTGGGAGACACCGACTTGCAGGGAGATGCATACCAGTCAGTTGATTGCTTGAATGAGAAGGAAACAGTAGCGTTCAAAACTGATCAGCATGAGGTGTTGAATCTGAGTATTCAATTTCCTTGTCGGCCACAACTTTAATGTGCAAATGGAAATAATCTATTGCATTCCACCAGCTCGGTCGGGGTCTATTCCGCTCGAGATTTTGCTGTTTGCCTCTCTGCGCACGGTTTCAGGCCAGGAATCATTATTCAATTTGTCCTCTTGGAGAGCAATTTCGAAAGTCCTGTACATGTAATACGTCCCAATCTAATAATTGTTGTTGCAAAAGCCAAGGGCAGGCATGCCTCCTCAACTCACTGCGATCGTTTACGCAATTTTTTTTGCATGTCTACCTATCACATGGATGGGTCGGTCTGTTCTCTTTCGATTCACCACAAACTTGCGGTGGCCAGCGGTAAATTAATTGAATAAGGTCGGCCGCCGGCATTTTCTTCGGGTTGAGATTAAACAATTCGCAATGTCCGAAAGTAAAACAATAAAGAACTCAACGAAATCTGTTCTGAATTGGTCCGCGAGAGTTCTTCTCAACAATGTTCGGGCCGGCCTTGATTGAAAAGAGTTTCTCGAGATTGACGGTGCTTGGAGAATAGTGCGGTTGGTGAGTGGTGTGGGGATGCCCCTCCTCCCACTTAATTCATGCAAATTGAGCAGAGCAGAGAGGTGTCCCAGCGCGTCTTGTTGCAGAATGTTCGACGAGACATCACAACACGACGCTTCAAGAGCGTTTGCATTGGCACAATGCGTTTGCTCTCTCTGAAACAGATAGAGCAAGGAAGAGGAGAGAGGTATGATGAAGTGGCTCAATGCGTTTGTTCTCGAATGTTCGATGTAACGTTGTGGAGAGGTGCCTCTCTGCCTCTTCTTCCAGAATGTTTTACGTGACATCAGAAGAGCCGCGTGTGGTGTGGCACCATACGCTTGATATCTCTCTCTGAAATAGGGAGAGCAACGGGAGGAGAGAGGCATTATGCAGTGGCGCAATGCGTTTGTTCTCGAATGTTCGATGTGACGTCAGCACATGTCGCAACAGGATTGTTTCGCGTGTCGTTGTTGCCATTCGCCTTGAAGGTTTTGTTTGCTCATGGTGACGTCAGCACATCGCGTGGCGCAACGTTATCCACCGTTGTTCCATAACGGATGGTGCTACGGATCCTGAATATCGCTATACATGGTGTCTGAAATGAACGTTATATAAATAGTGCCCAGTCATTCTATACACGGTGTCTCACTTCTACCATCCCGCCAATGTGGTACCTATACTCGAATGCCGTCTATACATGGTGCCCCAAAACGAGTCCCAAACGGATGGATACTGTGACCCGGAACCGGAACCGGAAGTGCCAACCGGAAGTAGACCGGAAGTGGACCGGAAGTAGACCGGAAGTAGACCGGAAGTGGACCGGAAGTGGACCGGAAGTAGACCGGAAGTGGACCGGAAGTGAACCGGATGTGACCACTCGAGTAGGCCCTGTACATAGGTAAAGTCCCAGACGAAATCCTGATTCTTTTTACTCCGGTTTGAGGGCTATTTCCCTTGTTCTTCGGTCCTCTGATGACGTCATCAAATCAGTTGTGTTCTCCCTCTACGTGATATTGTTGGGCGTTGGGGGTAGGGGTCATTCGGTCTGAAACGACTCGTGAGAGGAACACCTTGTGGTCGTTTCGTCGAAAAAGAACCTGTACTTTTCGTTCACGACTTCATGTTGCCAGCTTTTATTGATTGCACTTTGGAGCAATGTGGGTTCTATGTACACCCAATATTGGCTCTTCACTATTCAATGTGTCATCTTAGCTCTTCGATTAACAACGACGTAGCTATTCTTCGGTTCTGTTGTTATTTTTATTGATGCAGAGCTATTGTCTGTGACGTATAACCTTGCTATAAAGCTATTCGCTTCTCTTCTTCTCGATGGAGGAAGCGCTTAACTGCAGTAGCTGTATTTCACTTTGGAGATATTGCGCAATGTCGGCAAAAAGTCGGCACTCATAGCGCTCTCCTTCGAATTCGATTTACACTCTTTAGCAGACGACTCGTTTGGCTCTAACATTCGACGGAAACAAGATGGCGGCGATCCTTCGAGCAGACGAACGGCACTCTCCGTTGTTCTTGCTCTTGTTGCGCAATGCCAAGAGCAGGAACAATGTGGGCTCCATGTGGGTTGGCTGGCTCTTTGTCGCACTTCGGGCGAGATTTTTGCTCTTCGCTGGGTCTCTGTCGTTCACCCTGTACTACGACTAGTTGAGGAACACCCTGCACTTCGACGCTCTCGCCCGCGTAGCTCGTTTCCAATGTGGGCGAGATGTGGGCTCAATGTGGGCTTTATGTGGGTGGCTGGCTCTTTGTCGCTCTTCGAGCAAGATTTACTCGTCGCTGGGTCTCTGTCATTCACCCTGTGCAACGACAAGTTGAGGAACACCCTGTACTTCGATGTCTTGCGCGCATAGCTCGTTGCGCAATGTGGTGGGCTCTATGTGGGCTCTATGTGGGCCGGCGCTTCACTCTTCTTCTCTGCTCGCTCTTCGAGCGCTCTCTTTTGTCGCTCTTCGAGCGAGATTTACTCTTCGAGCAGACGACTCGCGAGGGCGCGTTCGACTGTAGCAGATGACGCGAGGGCGCGTTCGACCGGATGTGAGTTAGAACTCTCACTCTGTTACTACTTGGCCCGTCTATACTGAATGTCTGAGTATATCCGTTTTCCTAAAACAAGCACGATTTGGGCTTTTTTGGACCTCTGGGGGTACTGCTTGGAAGTGGAAGCTCGCACGGTATTTTGGCACAGAACTTTTTTTGTTTCGTTGTTCCGCAGAACCTGTCTCGAAAATTTGATAGTTCTACGATGAATTCCTACCTCCCACACAATCACCCCAAATGGCCCCAATTTGGGGTACGTTTGCTGGGCATAACATGGAAATGGGCCCGGAGCCATTTTTCGCACTGATTAATTTTGATTTGTTTGCCATCAGTAGCTGAACAGCCGTGTAATTCTCGGATATTTCTCAATAGAAAAGCACAATGTTCAACTGAAACGAGGTCACATGTCTGGGGTGGTTGCCTTTTCCATTTTCTTCTTATCGGATCGAAGCTTATGCGGGCGTGGCTTTTAACATTCTGTGCCACTTTGGCGGAAATCGACAGTGATTATTGACAGCTTTTTTGAGTTAGCAACAGTACATGCTTTCCCATCTTCCAAGCTAAAGCTTTTCTAACTCGAAAATTAAAACTTCGCAGCGGAGCTGAGGCTGCCGATGGCGGCAGTGGCCCGTAATCCAATAACTTTTGCGGAATATCAGCTTATTTTCCCAGATTTCGCCTCTCTTCATATATCAGTTTTCCATAAACAAGCACAACTTGGGCTTTTTTGGACCTTCAGGGTGTACTGCGTGGACGTGGAGGCTCGCAGGGTATTTTGTCACAGAACATTTTTGTTTCGCTTGTTCCGTAGAACCTGTCTCGAAAATTTGACAGTTCTATGATGAATTCCTACCTCCCCCATAATCACCCCAAATGGGCCCAATTTTGGGTACGTTTCCTGGGCATAACATGGAAATGACCCCGGAGCCATTTTTCGCACTTATTGAAGCAAATGCGGACGTTGCTTTTCACATTCTGTGACACTTTGGTGGAAATCGACAGTGATGATTGTAAAAATGACAGCTTTTTTGAGTTAGCAACAGTACCTCCCCATCTTCAAACTTAAAGCTTTTCTAACTCGCAAATTAAAACTTCGCAGCTGAGGGTGCCGATGGCGGCAGTGGCCCGCACTCCAATAACTTTTGCGGAATATCAGCTTATTTTCCCGGATTTCGCCTCTGCGTGGTTTGTCAGTAAACAAATTGCATGTAAGGTAGGTACACATAGAGTTCAACATCTCCTGTGCATTTGCTTTGTAACGGGCGTAGAGCGACATCCTTGGATTCACCTTTTGCACACGTGTGTCGCAGCAGGTACGTAATGTGCATATTGACAGCTGCGCCTTTGACGTTTCACAGCTGTTTCGCCACAGAGGGAGTACATGCTTCTGTTCACGCTATAGTCAGTTCATCTTTGAAACCTGTTTGCCACAAACAGCGATGCTCTTTCCTCGTTTTGGATTTTTGGGGTCACGAGCAGAAAAGTGCAGTTGTGGAAAAAGTTGTGTTTTGTCTTTTTACCAGAGGTCTTCCACGTTTGCCATAACCTCAGAACTGTCCAATGGATTCCGCGATTTTCCACCGGATTTTCTGTTTTCACATGGCAGATCCACGCGCACGGTGCCATCTCTCAAACACTCCTTGGCCCAAGCTAATGGCATTAGATTATAATGACCGTGTTGCATGCTATTTTTAACCTTGATCAGTTATAAGTAATTTTTAGTGAATCCAGATTTTGGGAGCGAATTTGGGCCAATAATTTGAGCCAAAAATCTCAAGGCGCGAATTTGAGCCAAAATAAATTCCCCAAAGTGATTGTATGTAATTCGTCCCTCGTCATTGCATAGCGAATCTCTTTTTACATAATACCAAACATTCCGCAAAACGTGATAGTCCCCCAATCAATATGACATACGCAGTATAATATACTGAATCACCGTCTCACCAATACTTATCTAAAACCCAAAAACCTCCGTCAATGTTGCAAATTCACCAATTTTTTTAAAATCCCAGTTTTCAAAGTTTTCAAGCATATGACACCAAAATTGAATGGCGTCCCCACCAAAAATTCGTCGTGACGGTGAAACAGCGTCACGAGAATTGGGTCTGAGTTCACGACAATTGTTTGAATGACTGGTGGTTCAACATTAGTGGCTGTACTCCCCAAGGCCACTACCCCAACCCTAAAACTATACGCTTGAAAGATAACCAATTCCATATTCAGATGCATCATTCTCGGCGATGGAAAAGGAATATTATTGTTAATGGAAATAAAAATTTTCAGCAGCTGATATATTTGCATCAATTTTTTTTTCAAGTTTAAGGTTAGGGTTAGGGTTAGTGGCTTTGGGGAATACGGCCGTAGATGTGTACTGTTGGCAGGATATGCGTTGTGTAACATCAGTTCTATCAACGGGATTAGAATTGTATTAAATTAGGATTAGGATTAGGATTAGATTAGATTAGGGGATTAGATAGACTTTGGAATTTTTTTTATAAAAATTATCAAATATATTTCCCATTAAATATGTAGAATCAATCCCTTCTTCACTCTTCCACATGTTCGCAATGGCGACCTGCATGTCATTGCGCGTGTAAAACTGAATCCCCAGTTGTTTTTTTCACATCACTGATTCACTCTGTCAATATTTTTGATACTATCCAAGCCGCAGACAATGTCAACCATGTAATACTAAATCCCGACGACAACTTTGCATGTGAAATAACACATCCCTCTGTTTTTATCATCCGTACAGTGAATCCCAAATAATTTTTTACACTTGCATACACGTTAAATTCATCCCCTCCCACGTTTTCTCCATTATCTAAACCAAATTGTGGGACGACGAAACGAAGCTCACGCATTTGCATTACTACGCATTTGCTGCCACGCATTTGGTTTCTCTTTTCAAAATGCAGAGCCATGGAAAATTCATTAGGCAAGTCTTCCTCATATAGCGTGAGCCTGCACGCACCATTAGAATTGCCGAACTTCTGATTCCTCCTTCTCGGAATCTAAAAAAATGAGTGACGAAAAAAGCTCGATCAATAAAGATTCAATCCAATACCATTCAATCAAAATTGATTTGGTTTTTCCACTTCATGCCAAAACGCCGTTTGAATGATAAATTTGTACCAGACATGAGAATTTTTCAGAAAACTTAAGGTCAACGGTCATCGAGAGAAAATAACTTGGTTGGTGATAAACGGTGTGATCAAAAATGCTACTGATACTGTTATTGGCAGCAGGGATAATCATGATATCTTTTTGGGCGCAGTTAGTATATATTCATTTGCCTCTAATGTTTGTCGCCTACCTCTTCACAAGAACTTTGCTAAATGTTTTCAAGAGCTCGCTGGGTCGGAACACTGGGAACCGATCTTGTGCAATCTACACAAAGTAACCATTCGACAGTGGAATAGAACCATCACACAATTTTATCGTTATGAAAAAGTTTACTGACAATCTTTTTCGGCCGTATAACAGTGATGGTAAACATTTTGAACAAAATTTACAGTTACTTCTTTGGTCAATGAAATAATGGGAACCATTCTGAACACATTAATGAAAGGGACATTTCTGCAATAGAACACTTCTGGAAATCTGAGTTCATTTCCTCTTCACAGAGGTGGTGACACAGAGGTGGAAAAGGCTTTGTCCCAATTTTTGTGCACACATTGTGTTCTCACATAGTGCATAAATTAGAGTGCCAGAATAGCAAACTGAGCCACAAAAAGTGAACCGGGTGATGAAATCAGGGAAAATACTCGCCTACATCAGACTTATTTTATATACTTTTTGGAGCGGCACAATTTCCGTAGAAAACCTAGGACAAAACCAACCTCACCTAACATGAGCCAAACCTTGCCAGTGTCGGTACCATTCTGAATACAATGTGCCTACAAAGCGACTTTTTATGTCGTGGAACGGAACAATGTGTTGAACGCAAAAAACCTGATCACTTTTTAGGCCTGATCACTGTTGCATAGTTCATTATCAGCTTCTGTTTTGGCATTGCTATATGCACTCTTCAACACCTCCTGAATCATCCAGTGTCAAAATTCGGTCTGGCACACATTGTTGAAGATATGTGCCTCCTGAGACCCTCCAAATGCATCCACGTGGTGTCCATCCTTGATGCAATGCTGCCATATGCACCATCGGAAAGTACGCACTTTAACACACTTTCAGGGACATCTCCATGAAAGTGGGTCCAAGAAAAATTTCGTCCCCAATATTTTGTGCCCAGAACCAATAGCATTTACGAGCCCATGTGCAAAAATGGGACTGGGAGCCATTCTGAACAGTGAGCGACTTGCGGAAAATTAAGAGAGAAAGGGGGAAAACCAGAAGTTCAGGTGTAAAATAACCATAGTTATGTTTAGAAATTTTTCTAAATATTTAGAAATTAACCATTTTTCGAAATATTTTTCATCCGGCAGAATGCCCTCGTAATATTGCACCGCATAGCTCTGATTCTGAAAAAGATTGCAGTTACGTTTCGTAAGTGGAACACTTGAGCACTGGAAAGATGAAATATTTTGGAGAATTGCCATTTTCTTATCTGTGGAACACTAGGAACCAATCTTAACAAATTACAGACTCCGCCAAATATCATCGAACATATAGGTAAGGACAGTGTATATATAGTCACTTGGTGCTTGTGATCAGGTGTTTCGCAGTTGGACTTTACTCAAAGATATGGAATTTTTCCAAAAACTGTTTTGGTATTTTAAAATTCTTTGTTGTGTGATTTCGAACTTTCAGTTCCAGAAGGAAGAGACTCACAATTCTTCAGCAATGTGGAATACCTGGACCACAACCAAATATCATTTTTGGAAATTTGTTGGAATGGAGGTTTTCTGGAGAATTATCGCTTCACGTCATGGAAAAATGGAAGAAGAAATATGGAAATATATACGGGTACGTTTGGAACAAGGATCAACAGAAAGAACATCGGCACTAGCGAAAACCCTGCTTCACTCTATACCTCACCCATTAAAAAGGTCAAAAGTTCACATTTCAAGGCGGTTGTGCGAGTTCGGTGCACAATACTGCTGTCCACAAAAACCTTGCGCGTCAAATCCAAAGGAGGATGTCCAACGTTGGGCAATTGCCATTTTGATTATGAAAATGATTTTCTTTCGCTCGATGTGATAATGCGTCTAAGAGCCGTCGATTCATCCGAAAATTTACGCATCGTTAATCCGTTTTTTTTCGTCAAGTCAACACCTCACGTTTTCTCCCTTATTTCATTGCAAGTAAATGACAGTTCCTTGCCGGCCTGATCCGTTTTTCGTTTGGACGGTCCTTCGATCGGTCTACGAAAACAGATGGACTGCTTCTACATTTGTTGCATGAAACTAAGTTCATCGAAACATCAAATACCTTCGTTATACATGTATGTGCAAATGCAGACACAATGATGACACCCTAACATAGTTAAATAAGCTGTCAGATTTTTGCAGGTCTTCTTGAAAAAGTTGGCAAACGGGTGGGGACAATACGGCCCTGGACCAAATGGGTGTGATTGACAGCGCTCGAAGGCTCTTCCTGCTTTTCTCTTTCGCAACTTTTTCTCGAGTGTCTGTCGTCTCGCTTTCCTCACTTTACCTGCCCTGGCTCGAAGGGACCTTTCTCGACCGCGTTCCACAAAACCATATTGTTCTACAGCAACGGAGAGAGGAAACATTGCACCTAACTATTTGGTAAAATATGCCATGCAGGTTCTCCAGCGTTACACCGATTGCAGCACCGTTTGTTTTGGAGGGGTTCCCGTTGAGCAGTGTAAGTGAACACGAGATGATCAAATGAAAACAACATGTATTCTTCCAGGACCAAGGAAGGGTCACACTTCGAAATCACTCACTACCACCGCATCTTCACAGAATCAGGGATGTCCAAATTATACGTCCTATTTTCGTTTCTTTTCTTTTTCCTTTGAGATTCTCCTTTCCAAGAATTAGATTATAGTTAATTACGTTCAGTTGGGTTTGGTGTAGGTCATGTCAGGTTAGGTTTTTTGGGTCCTGTCAGGTTAGAGTGGGTTAGGTTAGGTTAGGTTGGATTAGGTTAGGTTAGGTAAAGTTGTTTCATTCCATTTTCTTCTTTTTTAAATTCCCTGACCTAACCTGAGCTTACCAACGGAACCTTACCCAATCAAAGTTGACCAACCTAACCTTGTTTAAGCTAACTCATCAAAGTTGGCATTATAAAGCTAATAAACCACAAGCCAAACATTGACCAACCCAAAGAACCCAAATCAGACCTGGCATGATCTGAGCTTAACTAACCTGCCCAATCTAATCTAAACCTCGGAAAAGAGAAAATCAAAGAAAAAAGAAAAGAAGCGAAAACGACGAATAATATCGACAACCCTGATTCCTACTTTCCGGGATGCGGTGGATGCGGTGGTATAGTGAGTGCTTTCGAATGCAGGGCCAAGGAAGACATATCTTTCTTGGCCCTGCATTCTTCCAACTTTCGCCAACAATTTCACCGTTTCCATAGTAAATGAGGTACGCTCTCGTTGAACATCACACTTTCTGCAAGCGAGGTTTTCCCAACCCGTGGTTTCGAGCATTGCAGTTTGTGGAACGAGGAATAGAATTCAGAAAGGACACTGGTGGCGGAATTACACATACGTGTAAAAATTAAGACTGTTTAGATTTCAGAAAAATCTCCAAGGTGCACAAATTAAAGATACATTTTATAATAGAGGTCAAAATCGAACAACTGCAGAAAGCTCTGTTGAAATGTGGCGCTTTGATTTCTACCGCCTGGATAAGAGCAGAGAGAAAGAAAAACGTTCGGGGACAGCAGTTAAAGGCTATAAACACATGTATTCATATGAGTAAGCTGCATTCATTCCGTCTCTACAATGCACCACATTCCAATTTTAGACACAAACTGAGAATTCTTTATGTGCCCCCAATCAAAGATGCAGAGAAACTTTGATTTCTGTGAGTTTTTGACCGATTTTTCATTGTTGGAGGAATTCCGACCGAGGATTGTCATCGAGGATTTGGACATGCTGAGAACGCTATTTGTGAAGGAATTTGACATCTTCATAAACAGACCGGTTGGATATCCATAATAATTTTCGTTTCAATGAAATCACATTACCATACATTTCCTTACAACTGGCAACATCTTTGGTGGAATTTTGGTTTGCTTGTAGGATTTTGTGCAGTTGCGGAAGAGCATAAAATGACAGGGTGAGTCAGAATGGCAGGGCCAAAACTTCAATATTTTTATCTCGCACATTTTTCGTCTAAGAATGTCGATGCCAGCAAGAACTTTTCTCGTCTCTGATTGGGCCTTTTAAAAATGCTTGTGACTTTTCTCTTGGACCATCCCTTGTTCTTGAAACGCCAAGGGGTGTTTTCGTGCGTCATTAATAAATTCAGAGGCCGCGCGTCGGCCAGGGGTCGTTTAAAATACAATGTTTCTGCGCCTGTTCGTGTGAGTATACCCATGCAAGTTTAACCATCATGGAACCCTTTGGTTTACCTCAAGGTGTACGTTTCTGCACAGCCGTATTCGCTGAGAAAAATGAACGACAAAGTGTCGGAAAATGTAAACCAGGGGCGCAAAGGGTGAGTTGCAGGGAAAAATCTAATGCGCGTTTGGGACCTCCCTCAGGTGAGGGTGCAAATATCAGTAAGGGGTACTTCGATCTAACCCCAGAACAGTTAGACCTAAGACATTGGGACATATTACAAAATTGTTGTAAAAATATACCGAGAAGATCTTTGAAAAGAATACCAACTGCGACAATCGTTTTCGAAAATGAATACCGTCTTCGACAGTAGCCATGTTTAGATATTTCGATTATGGAATAAAGGAAGAGGGCTGTGAGAATGATCGGGTTGATTGTGAACTACTCGAGCAATGCAAGAATCCTGATTTGTACAACATTCCAGAACCCTGTAGTGAGACTATATTTTGTACAACACTCCAGCTGTACAAGAATTCTGAAGTGAATCATATTTTGCCAATACTCCAGCAATACAAGATTCCTGAAGTGAAACATCAAATTTTGTACCATACTCCATCATACAACACAGCAACCTACAAGAATCCTGAAGTGAATAATCATGTTTTACAATACTCCGGCAATACAAGAATCCTGAAGTGAAACATTATATTTTGTCAACACTCCAGCAGTACAAGAATCATGAAGTGAAACGTCATATTTTGTGCAACACTCAAGCATACAACACTGCAGAATACAAGAATCCTGTAGTGAAACATCATATTTTGTACAACAGCCCAGCAATGCAAGTATCCTAAAGTGAAACATATTTTGAACAATACTCCAGCAATACAAGAATCCTGAAGTTAAACATCATATTCTGTGCATCACTCCAGAATACAATACTGCAACATACAAGAATTCTCAAGTGAAACATCATATGTTGTACATACTCCAGCAATACAAGAATCCTGAAGTTAAACATCATATTCTGTGCATCACTCCAGAATACAATACTGCAACATACAAGAATCCTCAAGTGAAACATCATATGTTGTGCAATACTACAGCAATACAGAATCCCGAAGTGTAAACATCATATTTTGTACAACACTCCAGCAATACAAGAATCCTGAAGTAAAAAATCATATTTTGTACCAACACTCCAGCAATTCAAGAATCCTGAAGTGAAACATCATATTTTGTACAACATCCATAGCAATACAAGAATCTTGTAGTGAAACATCATATTTTGTACAATACTCCAGCAACACAAGAATCCTGGAGTATAAACATCATATTTTGTGCACCACTCCAGCAATACAAGACTCCTGATGTGAAACATCATATTTTGTACAATACTCAAGCAACACAAGAATCCTGATGTGTAAAAATCATATTTTGTACAATACGCCAGCAATACAAGAATCCTGAAATGTAAACATCATATTTTGTAAAATACGCCAGCAATACAAGAATCCTGAAGTGTAAACATCATATTTTGTACAACACTCCAGCAATACAATAATCCTGAAGTGTAAACATCATATTTTGTTCAACACTCAAGCATACAACACTGCAAAATACAAGAATCCTGTAGTGGAACATCATATTTTGTACAACACCTCAGCAATGCAAGTATCCTGAAGTGAAACATCATATTTTGAACAATACCCCAGCAATTCAAGAATCCTGAAGTGAAACATCATATTCTATGCATCACTCCAGAAAACAACACTGCAACATACAAGAATCCTCAAGTGAAACATCATTTTTTGAACAATACTCCAGCAATACAAGAATCCTGAAGTGAAACATCATATTCTGTGCATCAC
Source organism: Sinentomon sp. SZTP_YWyxl (assembly GCA_030068105.1). Lineage (NCBI taxonomy): Eukaryota > Metazoa > Arthropoda > Protura > Sinentomata > Sinentomidae > Sinentomon > Sinentomon sp. SZTP_YWyxl. The sequence continues at coordinate 13,066 of JASGXE010011086.1, forward strand.
TCCAGCATACAACACTGCATCATACAAGAATCCTCAAGTGAAACATCATATGTTGTGCAATACTCCAGCAATACAAGAATCCCGATGTGTAAACATCATATTTTGTACAACACTCCAGCAATACAAGAATCCTGAAGTGAAACATCATATTTTGTACAACACTCCAGCAATACAAGAATCCTGAAGTGAAACATCATATTTTGTACAACACTCCATAGCAGTACAAGAATCTTGAAGTGAAACATCATATTTTGTACAATACTCCAGCAATACATCATATTTTGTACAACGCTCCCGCAATACAAGAATCCTGATGTATAAACACCATATTTTGTAAACCTCTCCAGCAATACAAGACTCCTGAAGTGAAACATCATATTTTGTACAATACTCCAGCAACACAAGAATGCTGAAATGTAAACATCATATTTTGTACAATACGCCAGCAATACAAGAATTCTGAAGTGTAAACATCATAGTTTGTACAATACACCAGCAATACAAGAATCCGGAAGTGTAAACATCATATTTTGTACAACACTCAAGCATACAACACTGCAAAATACAAGAATCCTGTAGTGAAACATCATATATTGTACAACACCCCAGTAATGCAAGTATCCTGAAGTGAAACATCATATTTTGAACAATACCCCAGCAATTCAAGAATCCTGAAGTGAAACTCATATTCTTGCATCAGTCCAGAAAACAACACTGCAACATACAAAATTCTCA
>JASGXE010011087.1:0-19446 GCA_030068105.1 Sinentomon sp. SZTP_YWyxl
ACATCAATGAAATAACACACATGAAACAACAATGAAATAGCAAAGGGTAAAAACAGCAAAGGGTAATGCAGATGGAGATCTGAGCGGATCGGAGTGAGTAACTCGAAACACACCAGGGAGTGATGGCCGGACAGAATTGTTTGATGCTAAGCTGCTCTCTGCAGATAACTGACAATGAGAGCGTGGCTAGGAGCAAATGCATTCCACTCTCTCATTGTACGTGGAAAGAAATCTCTCAAAAAACTACGTGAAACGGAAACAGGCGGATGTAATGTTCGTTGTGTTCATCGTTATCGGTTCGTCGTTTGGTGTTTCTTGAAAAGAATTCAGTGGGCAGCAAGATATTGATTTGTGGGTTAATATACCTAATAATGCAATAAGCTTAAGCGCCTCTTTCGTTGCCTAGTCACAAGAGTTTCAAGCGAAAGTGTTTCAAGCAATTGCGAAACGCTTGCATTTCGAGAGAAATGATCATCTCAATCACTGATCAATCATCAATCAATTATCATCAATGATCATCTCAATCTCGTCTTTGCAGGCTGACCCAACAAGCGTCGACCCGACAAAGCTCTCGCCAAATCGACCTCGCAGAAGATCAGGCCAGGGCAGGTCAATGTCGGTTCAGAGCTCCCTCGACCCGTACGGCTCGAACACAACACTTAGCTCGACCAGTAGCAATGATGTGGACAGCGGGCGGGTCAGCTCGGAAGGAGTCACGGGATCGGCTTCGGTTGGTGCCAGCAGTGGGCTTGGTATAGCTGTACCCGCGCCTGGACCCGCACCTGCAGCAGTCGCACCTGGAAACCCATTTGGGGTGCCACCTGGGAGGCATTCCAATTGACAACAGGAACAGCTGCTATAACAGTAGCCTACCTAAACCTAACTCTCTAAAAGCTAATGATATCTTATTCTGGTGTTTTTGAAGCTGAGCCCAACATGAACTGTAATTTCTCCGGAAAATGGTAAAGATGTTTTTGCTGAAACTGGCCTTTGAGAAATCCTGGCCTTTAATAAATCAATGGAAGGGGTATTTTTTCTCCCCTTTACATTTGGGAAGAGAATGAGCAATTGAGTGATTTTTAATGCAGCTAGAGGGTTTATGATTGTAAATTAGGAATATTTTGTCGCAACTTTCCCCTTGGCGAAAATGGATAAGAAAACTTATCAAACCTGATGTGTGGCAGAATTAAGTCAACTTGTAGGTACGCGCCGAGCAGCCAACTTGGGACGTGATGAAAAAAGCCCTTTTGCAATATCATGTTATGTCTGGCAGTTCAACTGTGAACATTTGCTTCAATGACAACGAAACAAAAACATTTATTGAACAACAGCTGTGGGAAATAAATCAGGAACCTTTTGGGCAGGTGATCCTTGAGAAAGATCATCAACGCGTGCCATGCACATTGCCACTCACAATCAACTTTTTCAGCTGATGGATTGCACCACAACTGGCGACAATCGAAAAGGGTGGCATTTTCCATAGAAGCTAAATATTCACCGCACAAATCTATCGACGCTGAACTGGATATCGAATTGAAGCTGCTTCTTTATGCTGAATCTGAACATTCTTGGTAAATGAAAACGAATGAAAGTTTAGAGCACTAAATTGCTCTAAAATTTTTAGTGGGAGAATGCCACATCTGCCCATTTCATTGCGAGGGATTTATATTGACTGTTTTAGGATAATTTGTAAATGCACAAGATAGTACTGGCCTATAACTTCAGCTTTGTGCACACACCACAATGGTCCAATCTAAAGTTATCAATCTACGAGTCAATTAGTGTATTCATGATTGATTAGTTAAGTGTCTAGTGATTGTTTGAATTCGATAAAGCTCGGAAGAAATTCAGAATTCGAGTTCGTTTCGGATGAATTCGAATTCGAACGTAACCGCCAATCCATCTTTCGGAATTCGGTCACCAGCGCGTGCATTTACATGATTGTACAAAATCTTCTAAAGTGTCTAACTTTATCCTTTCTTCCACTGAACTTGTTTATGAAACATATCTGTGATGATATTTTATGTTGAAATGTTGAATTAATTCGTCAATAATCGTATATTCAACACATGTTGATTGTTGTTTAAATGTCTGAAATGTATCAACTGACTCAGTTGCTTTTAACGTGTACCTACACATAAAATCAAAACCTTTTGACACAAATGGGGTGTCGATATCGCAGACATCATCGTCGATGAAGAAAATCTAGAAACGTTTGGTGAAATAAAAAGAATGATGAAAAAAGCCTGCCGTCGGCTAAAATGACGATAAAATTCCACACAAAATCCCATTCTGTCCGGGTTGCTTATTTCGAAATTCCAAACAAATCGCCAGAATTTCGACCAATCACATTCGACCGCAGTTTTAATGACGCAAAAAAACAGTTTCATGAATACGGACTCCTGAAGCGCTTTCCGGCAGCGGCCTGTGTGGCCGAGTGGTCAAGGCGTCCGGTTATGAATGCGGAGGTCACAGGCGTGGTTTGGTTCGAATCCTGTGAAAGTCATTTTTGGAAAAAACTCTTGTGAAAAATATGAAGACTTTTTTGACACCAGGGGCAGTAGTTTGGCACCACACACACAAGTTGACACCTGGCAGAGGTTAGGTTAGGTTATAGGTTAGGTTAGATTAGCTTCAGATGTCTTAAACATGATTTTTATTTACGACGCACCTGATTGGTCGAAATTCTGGCGATTTGTTTGCAATTTAGAAATTCGCGTCCGGGTTCCATTGACACTCGGAATTATTGAGATTTCATAGAAGCATGCACTAAATCAGGAACTGCCGACTTCCCGCAGCTGGAAGCAACCGCTGCTCATCGACTGCTGCTTTTTATCGAGCCCGCATGCAAAATTATTTTGAACCAGACCTCATCTTTCTGTCTTTTCTGGGCAAAATTAGCAGTTTCCTATCGACAGTTTGAAAATCGCATTGTGCTAGTTAGTCCATATACAGTATGGCCCAAAAGTCTTTGGCCACAGGAAAAATGTAAATTTGCTGGGTAACAGTTCGGAATACTTGCCGACATTGGACTGGACGAGTTAGCATCCTTGCTCTGTGATATACTAAAACTAACCCAACCCAACCTAACCTAACCTAACCCCCCAACCTAGCCTAAACTAACCTAACCTATCCTGACCTAACCTACCTGATCTTTCTATCCTATTTAGGCGACTTGAGCGTGTGTGAAAATTCGTTCAGATCAGCATTTTTGAAATGTCAGCCGGTATTCCGAACCATTTGCTGTTTCTATCATGATTTGTGATCCGAAAATTTTTCTGGCTCTAACCACGGATGTGAAGACTTTAATCGGAAATTTTAGCACCGAATAAAGTGGTCACATCCGCGGTGGGCGCTAGAAAAGATCACAAATCAGAAAATATGATAAAAATAACAAATTTAAGTTTCTGCCATGGCCAAAGACTTTGGGCATCCCTGAATATGCACATGTTGTTCCGATTAAACTGTTGACATCCGTGGTTGGAGCAAGAAAACGTTTCAGATAACAAAATGTGGTAAAAATAGCATATTTTCATTTTTCATATGGCCAAAGACATTTGGGTTACCCTGTATTCGAGTAGCTACAGACAGATTGACTGGACGCAATGGCGAACCCAGAGGGGGGTCATGCCTTTGACCCACCAAAAATTTCAATATTCGGTTGTTTTATAAAGGTCTGAGCCCCAGCCCCCGTAAGTAAACCCCTGGGAGTTCCTTTGAGCACATATCCTCGAAATCCGATGCCGCATAGCTGAATGTCTGTGTCAAAACAGAATTTTCGTCTTCATAGAGATGAAAACTTTGAAAATATTTGATGATATATTTTTCATTATCGTTCATTGTTAAACGAAATAAATGTAATGTGATGTTCAAACTTGGTGCGTGGCTTTTTAGTTTCTGTCGACTCGGCTTTGAACCATTTTTCATTTGAAATTCTCTGGTTTGGAGCATAAATTCTCTCTTTTGGAGGACCACTCAATATCATCTTGCATGAGACACACGGCCGTATTCCCCATTGCAACTCACCCTCAGGTTCAACTCAAGAACCAATTAAAATGGATAGATTTTGTTGGGAAAATTTCATTTCTATTTACAACGCTGATTCCTTTTCCATTGTTGCGAAATATGCATCAGTCTGTTGAAATGGCTAATGAGTTGCACCTGAGGGTAAGTTGCAATGGGAAATACGAGCGACAGACAGTTAAGTGTAATAAAATACGCAGTGCTGGGAATAAAAATCGCATGAGCAACTGGCTCAACATTTTTGCAAACAAAAGAGAAAAAAGAGCGTCATAGCCATTGAGCCAATTGCCTCAAGAAGGCATAAACTATGCAGCACCTCCTGTGTGATAAACAATGTCGATCCCAAACATAATATCCGGTGGAGTGAGCAGGCATGAAGAAGGTGAAATTTCCTGTATTTGATCAGGAGAGATCACGAAGCCTGCACTGCCGAAGAGGGATGCTCAAAGGCTGTTCAAACACCTCGCAGGTGAGTTCCACACCGGGATATCGGAATTCAAGATGTTTTTCCAACCGCCAATATTCTCAGAAACAAACAGATCAGACAAGTCTGACAAGTTATTCTACTGCGCTGACGCCTAATAAAAGGGGTCAGCGCAGTACCTATAATGGGTATTTTTCTGTCGGAATGCTGCTGTTCACCGCCTGATCGTTGCCGCCTCATTTTCATTTCCATGGGCGTGTTTTTCTGGATGTGTAATTTTAGTTTTTCGTTGGCTCATGATTAGCCTTGTCAAGTAGATCTGCCTTTCCAGTACCAGCTTCCGCATATTTCAAATCAATTGTTTGAAGCAACGCCTTCTTCAGCGTGGATAACAATTCGATACAGGACCTGCAGCAAGAATAGGATTGCGTGGCTTTGCCAGCTTTTCCGTTCTGCGGTTGTGAACAAAAAGTATGTGTTGATTTGACGTGACATATTATGCGAATTGACGCACGGAAAACAGATCGAAAATGCAGAAATTAATCGTAATCCAGGTAGGACATTGCTCGATGCAAAAGTTACATGCGGAAAACGTTCGACATTTCAGTAAAACCCGTCGCCGACCATTGTAGCGGCGAAATCTCATAGGTGTATTTTTCCCATTTAACCATTGCCTCCGAAACTATTTTTCATTTTTATTACCCTTATGCGGCGATAGAAATTAAAGCGCCAGATTTCAGCAGAGCTTTCTGGATCTGTCAGATTTTTTTTCGGTTATGAAAAGAGGATCTTTAATTTCTGCAGCATGGAATTTTTGCTGAAATCTGAACAGCCGCAATTTTTACATGTATGGGTACATTAATTCCGCCGCCACTTTTTCATCTGATTTTGAGAGTATAAAATAAAAAATGAAAATTTTAGTCTTGCAAAATAAAAACGAATCGCTTGTCGGCCGAATTCCCCTGAAAACGATTACCGGAGAATATAAAGGCTCCGCTGTGATGTGTGTTGCATAAGCAACATTTTAGTTAGGCGCGTCACCGAATACTGGTCATTTGGAGAAATTCACGGAATAAAAAACAGGTAGAAATTTGGAAAAATAAAAGAAAGGCAATTCGGCGTGCTTGCAATAGATTTGTCGCAGTATGACGTGTGGCAGCAAATTGTGTTGAAAATTCAGTATTTTTATACGCAACCGAATATGTGAAGTGTCAAAAATGGTAAAAACGTTGCAAAATTATGTTGAACGAATTCTTCTGGGACGCAAAAATAATTGGAAAATGAAATGGCGCCGTTTTGATGTACGTGTCTGTTGTAAGAACATATTGCCAAGTTTTCACGTAATAAATTTGATGCTAGAATAATTGCAACATAAATTGCCGGAGATAAAAATGTGGAGGCTGTCTCTAAATTCAACTGCATTTCTCGTTTCTTGAAAGAATTTTGCGGTATTCCTTGCTGCCGTTCGCACTGGTATTCGGCAAATAGCTACAATACAGCAGATGGCTGAATTCTTCGCAACAATGGAAAAAGAATGCGTAATGCTTACATAGAAATGCAAGTTTGGGAACACAAATCTATGTAGAAATTGACTTTTGAAATGAAGCAAATTGAAGTGAATTGGAGCAAATTTCAGTGAATGAAAATGTGGGATTGGGTGGTTTGTGTTTGTGTTCAACATGTAAAGTTACTCGCACAGTGGAGATCATCCGACTTTGACCCAATCTTGACAGTTGGTTAACCTTTCCACATGCTGATTTCAGCTCCATAGATTTGAATTTTTCGAAAAGTGTTCAACATCGGAGGCCACACAAGGTCAACCAAAAGCCCAAGTACAGGCATGTAAAAATGACTGTCGGGTGCATGTAATCAAATGGAGCAACAATGCGGCTTTACAAAAACTCAACTCGAGCATAAATTAAAGTTTTCCATTTTTTACCCTTGTTGCAATGGGGCACTGTTATTTCTGCTCGGAACACGGGGGGCGCAGTCAAATGGTGAAAACAGTGTTCCCGACAGTTATTTTTTCCACCATTGTACATATGGAAATTTAAAAATTTTCGTCTGGGAAAAACGGGTCATCAACTTACAACACGAGTTGATGCAACTTTCACGCCTCACACGAATGTCATGATGACTTGCGGCGCATGCTGCCACTGATTCTAAATGGCGACTGAGTTCGTAATGAACATCTAGCCTATAAACGAAGAATTTTGACGAGTGTGTGTAAAAAAGGGCCGATGGCATCCGAAATTGTGGATATCACCTGCATTAAAAAGTAGACCGTTCCCCAGGGGAATTTCGGGCCCATCGCAAAATTCCACATCGTGGCGCTGGTCTGATTTTAGCACAGCATGGTTGACCGCAATTGCCTATGGTTTCTCATAAGAATTATGGAGGAGTTCTCGAGAAAGAAATCATGCAGTAATTTCTCCACAAATTACATCTCCCACGCGCACAGAACATTGTGTCTCAATTAGGCAAAATACTGGGTGCTTGTAAAATTAATGAAAACACAACCTTGACTGCCTGCGCCCATGCATGAGCAACAGTGCAATGCGGTCATAAGGACGCCCTCTCCCGAATTTATGACAAATTGTCAGTGACAAATGTTGTTGCAGAATAACGCCACTAATTTTTGATAAAAACAATGTGGCTGGCAGAAAATTGCAACCAATGAAAGAATGGAAAATTCAAACATTTAAACAATGATAGCTATTTCCAACAAAATACAGTGGCAACTTTTCACCATTTTCATGTGGGCATGATTTTCTGTATTCACCCGTACTTTTGATAACAAATTACCACTGGATTTTGCGATTGATTACCCGGGTAGCAGAGGAACGTGGCAGGAACGTTCCGCGGAATATGGCAAACACTTGTCTGTGCCAGGTGGCTGCCATTTGGATATGGTCGGTGTGGCACCACGATGCTGGCCACTGTAGCAGGAATGTGGCTTTCTCCAGTGACAGCGATGTGTTTTTCCACCGTGGTGGGGACATGGCATGCTCCCGTGACACGAACGTGATTGCCACGGTGGTTTGTCTCGTTCCACGGGGGAAAATAGCATTCTCGCCACGGGAGCACGCCATGTCACCACCACGGTGGAAAAACACATCGCTGTCACTGGAGAAAGCCACATTCCTGCCATAGTGGCCAGCACCGTGGCGCCACACCGACCATATCCAAATGCTAGCCACGTATAGCACAGCCAAGTGTTTGCCTTGTTGCGGCGGAACGTTCCTGCCACGTTTCTCTGCTATCCGGGTAGGGAAAATAGTTTTGTATTTCGGAATTTTTCTCATTGATTCGCCCAATTCTTTTCTTTCTGAGGTGCAGTCTGAGTGCAGCATTTAGACACCCCAAAATGCAGTTCAGTGTTATGGCACTCCACACCTCATTCCATTTGAAGGTACACAAACTGAAAATGGTATGTTGCTTTGCTACGCTTTGCAAGCCGTGACAGAATGGACAGATTTTTGCATCAGAGTTTTTAGATCGTCTGTCGAAACCAGATTTCACATGGAAATGGGAACATTGACGCATTGACGATTGCCCGTTGTGGAAATCTGTTTTGACAAATGATCTAAAAATGTCTGATGCAAAAAATCTGTCCATTCTGACGCGGCTAAAAATTCGTAAGTCTGTTAAAATTGAATAAACAGCTATATTCCCCATTGTAGCTCACTCACCCTCAGGTTCAACTCAACAACCAATTCAACAGACATTTTATTGCATGTTTCATTTGCATTGTGCATAGAAATTAAATTTCTATTCCATACAAATCTCTCCAATTCAGTGGAGAGAATTGTGCACAACACAAATCTCTCCACTGAATTGGTAACAGAGTTGAACCTTGGGGTCATTACAATGGGTAAGACGGCCGAAAGTGTCCCTACACGTATTCCTGTCCTCTCCCACACTCAAAAGTCATTTTATCACAAGCATATCCCTCATAATTATTTCATCGCAAAAAAGGCGACTCCATCTTGTGGGCAAGCTCTATCTTAAAGCTCATCTTTTTGGGCTATTCTCGGAAAATAATCAATTCAAAATTTTAAATTTGTGTATTGAGATTTTCTCGTAATTTGCGGTTTTCCAATTTAAGCAAAATTTTAGCAAATAATTTTGGCGAATCTTTAAACGTTGAATTTTTGAAACCTTGCAACTGTCAAATTCCCCATTCGATTAAGACAGGACGACAAAGGACGCAGAAAATTATTCTTTCAAAAAAGTCAGCTGACCTTTTGATTAGGCAAAGCTAGCCTTAGCTTTTCTTAATCGGGAGAATATCGGTATGATTGGGAGAATATCGGTAGAATCGGGAGAATCGGTAGTTTCGGGAGAATCGGTAAAATCTTGAGAATCGGTAGAATCGGGAGAATCAGGAAAATCGGTAGAATCGGGAGAATCGGTAGAATCGGGCGAATCAGGAAAATCGGTAGAATCGGGAGAATCGGTAGAATCGGTAGAATCGGTATAATCGGGAGAATATCGGTAGAATCGGAAGAAAATATCGGTATGATTTCCCAAGTATTGAAATTTGAATTGTTCGCATCAGCATTTTTTGAGTTTTTTTTTTTTTGTATTTATTTTTTGTTTGATTTTTTTTTTTTTTTGAAAATCCCGAAAAATTGCAATGCACCGACATTCATTCGTCATTTTGATAAACCGAACGCAATCTGACGTAACTTCAGGACGTCCAAATGACACTTACCTCCCAAGCACCACGTCAAAACTCCAGTTGCCAAGCAAACGAGCCAATCGTAAAGCGAGACGCCCAAGGAAGAAACACAGGAAACTTTGGTCTAACCAAAATTTCTCCAAAGTCTTTCCAATTATTTAATTAAAGCTGCTTTGTCTGCACACCTTTCGAAAAGCAAATAAGCGCTCGAACAACGAAGGGCATAATTGGACTCAGCTCTCCCATGCACCACTTGACTCCTTCTTATTGCCCTTTTGCCGCGGATATATTCTCAATAAAAACACGTGATGTGTAGGAATATTTACCTCAATTTGTTTTCTTTGGACACGCCTTGCAAAAAAAATAGATCTGCCTCGGTCAGGCTTGCTTCGAAATTCCAGGAAAACGGTGTCTCACCGCAAACGAGGAAGGAGTTAATCTGTAGAATAAAAGAAAGAGAGAAGAAAGGTCCACCGCATTTTGTGTCCTTATCGAATCCTTGGCTACTCCGGGGGATGGGGAGATTTGTTTTCCTTGATTAAGCCCCCATCTTTTTACAGTCGCCATGATCACCCTCACCATTATAAGATAAAGCCGTTAGCATTCAAGACAGATATAGGGAAGTTTTCTTTTGTGTCCCGAGCAATAGCTGACTGGAATTCACTCCCAGCCTCTGTGCTGTCCCAACCTTTAAATACATCAATTCTGAGGCGCCGGCTGCTCTTTTTGTTCTAAATTGAGTTTCTGGCCAAATTTGACTGGATCTGAAAGTTTTAGAGTGGATGTTTCTGTATTTCTCCATAGGAGTTTGAAAATTAATTCTTTGGATTTAAAAACCCAGAAATTTATGTCGCAGCAACAAAAGTAGTCATGAAAGGGTGACTTTGATCTGGCTCTCGTCTTTGTTAATTTGTCTGCCCCGTTTCTCGTGTTTTTCCCGATTATTGTCGTTTCTTATTGTTTTTTTTTTGTGCAAAAGTGTTATCGTCATGTATGATAGTGGGAAACCCCCACAAAATACAGCCATTCATTCAATTCAATTCAAAAAATAAGAAACCGCATAAAATACAGGGTGTCCCAAAAACATTTCACAAAAAATCCTAGAGATGTTCCTGATGGAAGAACAAATGGAAATTAATCAGTAAACATTTTTGCTCCGGGTCCCCATTTCCATGAATTGACCTCGCAAAGTCCCCCAAAATTTGGCGTGTTCGTGGGAGAGGTAAGATTTCACAGTAGAACAGTCAAATTTTCAGGACAGATTCCCAAAAGTACAATGAACAGAAACTATTCAGTGAAAAATTGGTGCCATGGTTACCATAAAAAAGACGTTTTTCACCGGTTTTTGGGCGGCTATTGCGCAGAAATGGGGGGTCGTAGCAATTTTTTTCACTGAATATTTTATGTTCATTGCCCTTTTGGAAATCAGTCCCCCAAAATAGCTTTTATGCGGCAACCCACCATCTGCATATCTCAGTTATCCCAAAACCACCACAATTTGGGCTTTTCGGATTTTTGGTGGGGCACTGCGTGGAAGCTGAGGTTTTGAGGGTATTTTTACTGATCATTTTTTTTTGTTAAGCTTGCTCCGTAGAACATGTCCTGAAAATTTGACAGCTCTACGATGAATTCTTCCCTCCCCACAGTCACCCCAAATGGGCCCATTCTGAGGAACTTTTGGGGGCGTAACATGGAAATGGGGGCCGGGAGCCACTTTTGCGCAGATTAATCTAGATTTGTTTGTTTTGCCATCAGGAGCAGCCGGGTATGCTTTTCCTGGAGCATTTACGGGACACCCTGTATAAACAGAAATGATTTGCTTCCCAATCCGTCGCAATCAATCACATTACTGAAATAAGATGGTCTCGTTGAGAAAAAACAACCAACCATGATATTTTCCAAGTTATTCTTTGTTTTCGGAACAATACATTGCTCTCTCCGGTTCAACATTGCTCTGACATTTTGAAAACGTCTCCACTTTCAAACGATCTTTGCAGGTTTAATCCTGAGAACTTCACTTTTGACCGACATCACACTATGCGGCCTGTCGCCCCCCACAATTAGTTTGAGAAAAAAACTTTCCATGGGATAATCAAAGGGAGCGAACACAAAACCAACGCCAATTTGGCATGAGAAAGGTGACATGGCGGAATCTGAGATACTCTAAATAGCACGTAGAGAGCTCTGGGAATATGTCAAATGCGGGGTGTAATGAAAATCCTTGTGCCGTGAACTTTCCACTGCAGATCTTCAAAAACTATGCATCCGAACTGTCACATACACCCTTATCAAAAGCTTTCGAACATTGGAGCTCATTATTAAATCAGGCGCCATAAGAATCAATGGCAGAATGCACCGCAAACATCGTGACACTCGTGTAAGGCGTGAAATTGCACCAAGACCTGTTGAAATTAGATGGCCCCTGTGTTAACCAGTACTTTAAAATATTGCCTATACGTTCGAGGACGTTTGATAAGCTCATAGCTCTGCCGTTGGCTTCGCAAACCCAAATAGTGGACTGTAGTTTGCGTAGCATTCGCTACCGGCCTCACCCTCAACAGGATTCAGTGAAGTTCTTCAAATCTTTCGAGTTTCCCAAGAAAGAAACGTTTGCTGGATTCGGCCGGCGAATAGGATGTGGTCGTTAACAGTCGGGCTTTCTTGTCGGTTGATGGTACTTTACCTCCGGCATAAAAAGATGTTCCTATCTACCTTTTGTATGTAGCGGTCAAGGGTCAGAACACATTTGTGCTCTATCAAAACGCTTTAAACGCTCAAACAATGCAAAACAAACTGGATAATTTTCTGTTGAGACGGACTTCATTGAGACGTCGAATCCGACCCCCATAGTTTTTGCATTGTTTGCCTTTTGAACCTGAGGTAACGCTGCGAAGTGACTTGAATGCGCCGGATGATCTTGCACCATGAGAGCACCCTTCTGTTTGTCTTGGTTGGATCCGGGGGCTGTGAAAAGGTATACAGCAGTGATGTCGGATAACAGCCCCACTCAGTGTTCATAGATAACTCCTGAGACATTCTGTGCAGACTAAATGAAGCGGGATAATAAATTTGTCGCGAATTTCAGCTCGTAGATAAGTCACCTTTTGCCATTTCAAAAGACAATTTTTGATTATCGATAAAGGCAAACACAAACATTTTTGCACAGCATCACTGCCTTACCAATTACCTACTAATTACACAACTGATTTTGAGCCGGCCAATTTTGGCAGAAGCTGATTGAATTGATTGAGCAAAATTTAGACGAAAATAAAATATCCATATTTACTGGACTTGGCTAAAAACGTCATTCAAATCAAAGACAAACAAAAATTTCAGGCCAGCCAGGTTTTGAGAGAATTTACCTTCACTTTTTCCAGAAGTGATGTGAAGTCACTTATCACGCTGCCATTTTGGTACAGCATCGGGAAAATTAATGGAGCCACTAACGCAAATTAAATAGCAGAAATGGTATTGCCTCCGAAACTTTCCTTTACTTGCGTCCATTTTTTTCACAAAGAAAAAAGTGTCGTGTTTCATCAACATGTTGTGACATCTGTTTCACAAGTTTTGTTTCAACTATTTCATTGCACATATTTTAGAAAAAACACTTTCGATTTTTTTCTTCTTCATTTGGTTGGACAAGAAAGGAAAACCTTTGGTGCTAAATTTTCGTCGCGGATTCAAAAATATCATTGACTACCTAAACTGCATTTAAATTGCATGTGTGATTTCATTAATTTTCCCGGCACTGTACACAGAGGCCTGAATCAGAATCATACGAGGAATTACAGAGCATTCCGAATGTATCGGATACGTGTGCACAAAATTTGAGGAATTGTTCTTCATGTTTATGTAATAAAAATGAAGAGTAAATTGATTTCGAAAACACACCCCTCATGGGGTTTTTGCACATAAAAGTTCCCCATTGTTGCTGTGACAACAGGACATTTTTGGGCAAAAACGGTCGAAGGAGTGGTATTTTGCCAAAATATCTTTCTTTCGTTTTTTGTTCGTCTCATCCAGAGCAACCATGTCTGGAAATTTCATTCGATCCGGTGATTTTATTTTCGGAGCTTCAAATCGCTCGGGGGCATTCTGACCCATTTAATTAAAAATTTGGAATTAAGGCAGCGTTTAAGTTCAAAATAATTTTTCCATGGGTTGAATAAGTTATGAAATATGAAAATGCCGACTTTTTACGCAAATTCTTCGTGTTTCATCTGTTATTCGAGATGTACTTTCTTTGCTTGAAAGGATTGAAATGAACAGTAAATTGGGAGTGCAATGAAAATATATTCGCAAAAGAGCAAAAACACTGCGTAAAAATGCAAGTACTGCGTGCTCTGATCCGCACAACATGCACCTTTTTAACAACAGCGCCGACGCAGAAAATATCAGCGCAAATTGTTGCTAATTTGTTTTAAAATGCGTTTCCATGGCAACAGCGAGATAGAAAAACGCGAATCCAATCAAAATAAACGCTTCGGACAAGTCATGGACGCGGAAAAATGGGTTTGGCAAGAAGCAAAATTAAATGTTGAGAAAAAGCGCGAATTTCGATGGTTAAAATAGCCGCCAAATTTGTCGAAATTGTGCTTAACCATTGGTTAACCTTTGGTTAATTTGCTAATCAATGATTTGCTAACTAAAGGTTAAAAAGGGCCAATAAACAAAACTCGAAAACTATTGTTTAACCATTGGTTAAATACTAATCAATGGTTAGCAAACCAGAGGTCAACTAGAGTTTAACTATCGTTGGATAAACTGGGCATTAGGGGTCCGAAAATAAGAATCAGCCGAATCACCTCACTAGAGCAGCTAGTGCAAATCTATACAAGCCTCTCACCTGTGGTACCTTTTGCTCAATCCTGTAGGACTAATGTGAGGTCCCTTTATAGGTATTGGATTATCCCAATGGACCTGCAGGATATCCCGCAAAACGTCCAGCAAGATATGGGAGTTTACACAAAAAACGTGTGCGCTTCTAGCAATATTTGAGAGTTTCCACAAAGTCCTGTGCGCTTCCAGCAAGATATGGGAGTTTCCATAAAAACCTGTGGGCTTCCCCTGCAAAGCGTACCGGTGTGGACGGCGTGGACGGGACGTGTGGTGGTGTCAGCTCGCGTCTCCCTCTGTGCTTGCACCCTTCAAATTGATGGTATCAAGTACGTCTTCGGAACCATCTTAGTGCCTAATTCAACAGTTAGCGCAAGTTTGGAATATTCTTCACATCAGGCGCACTGTGACTTCGTCTTGGTTTTGCTGCTTGTGTCTCTTCTTGGCCGCACTGTAAAATGCCATCCTCAAGCACGACCAGCTAAAGGAGCGACGGCACAACATTCCTTCTTGATGGAACTTTTGGGCCACGCTGTAGCTAACAAAAACGATAATTGAAATTTCCCCCTAGGCATAACTGTAGAAGGAGCCATGCAGTGTTTGGATGTTCATTCCACAAGTTCAATGCCGCCACAATGAATTACACTGCTTGGTCTACCAGCAAATGACACTCTAGAGAACCCGAGCATCAAATTTAGATTTGAGAAAAGTTTCAACACAAAGGTCTTTTGTTTCTCCAGTTTTTATTTATTGACATTCACACGAAACAGGCCAAGCGGAAGTCGAAAGCACAGCAATGAGGCGAATCAAAAAGAGCACAAGTATGAAACAAAAAAACCAAATCCAACACTCGGAACAAAAAAGAGAAAAAAAGAAAAAGGAAAAAATAGGCAAGAAAGAGAGAACGGAATCCGAAGTTGCATCAAACTCCAAGGCAATGTCCCTGCAATCCCAGCGAAGGTACACATACAGAAACAATTTTGACTCCCTAACACCGAGTTGAATTGGCTGTCAGATTCTTGCAGGTCTTCTTTGAAAAATCGACAAATGCAATGATTGACATTTTCATAGATCATCAAGCAACACATCTGAGACCACGTTCATCCATTCTGAACGATGCCGAATTTTACCTTCACGAGCGGCCACCTGCATCAGGTTTCGGAAAATTTGGTCAATCTTCGGGTATTCGCCACATTCACAATATTCGCCAGAAGAAAAGATGCACTGGGAGACGCAAATCTCAATAATTTACCTCTGAATTCCAGCTGACATCGAGACAAAACATCGGCATTCTTCTTGAAGAACGCAACCCGCATAGCATGAAAGCAAATAAATTTTGCAGATGTAGGGGCCATTTAACTCTGTTGGGGAGTCATTATTGTTTATGCGACTGTTCCTGCGATTTGCGACCGAATTAATCCTTCACGCTCGTTTGTCTCTGGGTTGTGATTTTGCACTATGAAGTTGCAATTCGTATGCGTCGTTTTTTCAAAACACTCTGTTTCAATGGCGCATGGGAATCACCCACCAACTTTTCAAGGGCTTTGGGCAGCATGCGAAATTTCATCCAATGTTGACCCGGCCTTCAAACGCTTCCTAAGATGCGTCCCGTTTTGCCAACCAAATTGGGTAACACTTCGGAATCCCTGACTGCATGTGGATTCGATCGGCAATTTCACGGACGTACGGTATCCCTTATTCGTAATTAAAGCAAACCAAACCTGACCTAACCTATCCGACCTTTGCCAAAACAGATTAGGCTAATGTGGTTGGTTTGGTAACTGCAGTTGAGGGAGGAGGTTAGGTCAGGCTTGGTTTGCTTTAATTATTACGAATGAGGAATACCGTACGTCCGGGAAATTGCCGATTCCATATGTACAGTCAGGGGTTCCGAAGTGTTACCCCAAATTCAAGGCGTTGTCCGAACCAAGAGCGTTGTGCGAACCAAAAGGATCAATAAAATCTAAATTGGATTTGCCAAAAAACAGACATTTTTCGCTTTGTACGTTATACGTATATTATTAGGATGTGGACGCCAGAAAACACATAGGCACACGGTCTTTCCTGCTTGCGATGTGATGTATTTAGATTCCCCACAAATTTATGTGTTGCCTCCATTATTAGAGTAGGATAAAAATAATAAAAGTGCCACTTTGCAATAAAGGTAAAAAAGGGTAACTTTTATGCTGCGGAGTTCAGAGATTGTAAAATTGCATTTTCGTCACATTTGATTACGTTTGTGAGGAATGTAATTCAGTCGGAACTTTTCTTCTTGTGTTGCTTCCGTGACTGCATTGCGACATGTAAAAATCAGTGGTTAAAAGCGTAGAAATTCTGCGGAGTCAGATTATTGTAGTTGAAAGCTTTCAACCGTAAAACAGTTCGTGGGTACCAGTCGCTTACGAGCTTCTTATTTGGTACCTACTTGTGTGGTAGGAAAGGGTTTTTCTAGCTGGAACGCGTTGTATTTCATGCGAAAAGCATGATGCTGTCAGACTCACCGTGATCTATTGTCTGTGATGAAAAACCAAAGAAACTTTTCAAAATAAAAGAGATAGGCGATAGATTACCTGGTTTTTAAGGACTTCAATATTTTGTTATCACAAAAATGGCAAGAACAAGGTTGGACCTTCTGTTCCATTAAAAACCAAAAATGTTGTTCCCTAAGTGGAAAGAAAACCCGAAGCTTCAGTCATCTTCGCCCTTCAATGTCATTTGTTCTTTTGGTTTCTCGTCATGTCCATTTCAGGCAAACTTTTTTTTAGATTTTGATTCTGATTAGTTCCACGTTCTTATTGAAATCTTAATGACCCCATACCGTTGGGGAACAGGGTTAATGTTCTTGTGCAAAAAGATTTGCGCATGGATGTGCCGTGGCTGGTCATGGTTGCAGGCATTCTCTGAGGGGGTGTGTAGCCAGCCAAAGAACAATAGCGTCGGATGCATCGGAAGCGTCGGATGCATCGGAAGGAAGCATCTGATGCATCGGAAGCATCGGTAGTCAGGTATTCCAAAGTCTTACCCCATAATTACTCCCATAATCCAATGTTGGCTCATGATTTCAGGGAGTCATTATTGTTTCTGTAACTCTACAATATCACCTCGTACCATGTCCCTCACACAGATTGCTGCCACTTTTCCTTGGAGTTCAATGCAACTCTTTTCTGCGTCATCTGGTAAGCCTTGCCCTGCACTCATTAAGTTTCCATCGAATGAGCTTTCGCCCAAAATTGTCCATACTTATCCAATTTCTCCACATTATAATTATTTATAGACTTCCAAAGCAGGAGATTGGATTGAAATAGCATTGATGGTACCGGATCTGGCGCTTAATTTGAGGGGACCGGAGTGGTCCGCCGACGCTCCAGCTTGGAGACTGCTGGTCTTGCCGCCGCCGATCTGCATGCCGTGCGGTCTTCATCAACTCCTGAATCAAAATCGAACTTCTGGGCCATGCTGGAAGCATATCGCCTTCAGGCAGATGGTTGAAGCCAGAAGTAATTTCTGCAAGCGTTCTGATTTTACCGTCCGCAAGGCTGTCCTCTGCACCCTGAAATAAAATCAAATGAAAATGAACTTAGCACTGAATTTAATTCCTTAAGGTTGCCAAGGAATCGCCATCATAAAACGCGTATGATCTTTACGAAATGAAAAAATATCCTGACGAAATATTGTGTTATGCACAAGCATTCTTGTGATTCCACATAAAAAAGCAAATGGGGCAGCCACACACGCAATCAAATGGGGCAACAATGCAACTTTGCAAAAACTTAGCCAAAGTGATTCAAGCGTCGTCGCTCTCATTGCCCTTCCCCGCCCACCGAGCGCCAATTTTCGCTCTTGTGCTTTCTCAACTGTCGCGTCAAGAGGCCGGTTTTCCTGGCTCTGGTTGATTTGTACGTCGCTGTGCATCGGCAACGAACAGTTTAATTGGGTAAAGTCGATCTGTTGGGGGACGGAATATTCCGTCCGGGGAGCGAATTTAAGAAATGAGTGCGCGTTTGGGCCCATCCCAATTTTGCGCGTATCAAAGAAGTGAAAAATAAAGCTAAATCTAACCAAACCTAATCAGTCTAACTTACCTAACCTACCCTAACCAAACCTAACCTAACCTTTTTCCATTGTTTCTAGCGTTTTCCCCGTTTTTGGAGGGTCGGGACTTCAACACGGAGTTAGATGGAAAAGAGCCCAAATTCGTACTCATTTCTTAAATAAGCGTCCGGGGACGGAAAATTTCGTCCGGGTTGAGGGAAAAAGGAAATTCGGTTGCGATGGGAGCGCGTAGGTAGAAATGACTCATCACTGCTACAGGGTGAACAGAAGATCCAGGTTGGCTTCGTTTAGATTATAGGTAGGTTTGGTAAGATTAGGTTTGTTTAGGTTAGGATAGATTGGGATTAGATTAGGAGGATATAGAGAAGACCAAGCGAGAATGGGTTTGGTTGTATGAGGTTGGATTGAAATGTTGAAAATCAAGGTTAAGTCAGATTAAAAAAATAACAGATAAATCAACAAAAATAACACAAAAACGAAAAGGGACATTTGACGGAAACTGCTGTCTGTCATGCCATCGTGTAACCCGGATATTTCCTGTTCTACCCTATAACCTAACCTAACCCAGCCTAACCTACCTAACCTAACCTAAACTAAGTCAGCCTGGATCTTCTGTTCGCCCTATAGCAGTGATGAGTCATTTCTGCCTGCGCGCTCCCATCGCAACCGAATTTCTATTTTTCCCATCCGGACGGAATTTTCCGTCCCCTCCAACAGATCGACTTTACCCGTTTAATTTCTCTGGAACCAAAATGACGGATTTTGAAGAAACTTCTTGTGTTGGAAAGCTGAAAATTAGACCATTTCAGGACTGTTAAGGAATCCCGAAATTTTTACGGGCAAAAGTTGAAAATCATAAATTTGGCGAATGAATATGTTCAAATTTTGATAAGACAAAATTTTGCGTTCTTGCTGAATACTTACAATGATTGCGCGATTTTTTTCCGTTATAATATGGTTTTGACCTGCGGAAGAGTTGTAGAGGAAGCCCCCAGCTATCCAAGACACCAAAATCATTGCATTTGAACACCATTTGACTCTTTTATAAAGAGAGAACGCGACATTCAGCATTCATCAATCATTCATCAAGCATTCATTTTGTTTTCTGCACAAAAATAAGCGGGGATGAGGCCGCGTCTCCCTTGGATGCTGCGATTTTTCCCGTATGGTAACATGGTTTCGACCTATGAAAGAGTTATCGAGGAAGCTTTCAGCTTTCCAAAAATACCAAAATCATTGAATTGGAACATGATTTGACTATTTTCTGAAGAAGAAACTCGACATGGAAGCATTTTTTGTTTTCGACGCAACATAAAAAATGCTTCCACGTAGCGTCTCTTCTTCATAAAATTGTAAATGATGTTCAATTCAATTATTTTGGTATTTTTGGAAAGATGCAAGCTTCCTCTATAACTCTTCCTCATGT
>JASGXE010011088.1:0-14362 GCA_030068105.1 Sinentomon sp. SZTP_YWyxl
TTTTAATACTTTAATTATTTTGATACAGAAGTAGTCTTTTGAGAGTTCACTTGCCAAATATTGGTTCGGAGTGTTGTGTTCTTCATGCAGAATTATTACCAATTCTATACCTACCTCCGCTAACCTCCATGAAGATCGAAAAAATGCAACTTGGAGCCGATGTGATGTGATTGCACTTTAACAAGATGACAGAGACGGCAATCCAAATTGGTATGGTGCAAATGTTTGGGGGGAATGAACCTTCATTTGCGATTTGGGTTATAGATAATGTCATCATGGAAGAATCATGAAACTCATCCTGGTCCTCCTTCAATGGTGACACAGAGTAAAACATTGCCAAAATTGCTTGGTTCGAGGACTTGCATGAAAGCTTGAAACTTACACGATGTGGGGGGCCTGCACGATCTTTGCCAGTGGTGCATAAAACTAGGAGAAGATCACATTGAAAACCAGTGAAGGTTAGAAACCTTTTCCTAAGATCCGTATAGTCGATGTTAAAAACTTTCCGCACATCCCACGTATCTACCACAAAACAATATGGTAAGAATGAGCACCTTTGTAACCTCAATGCCCAGTTTTTTCAACAAGGATCAGCACTTCATTTCAGATCAAACTCTGATCTGGGATCAAGCGTAGGGTTTTAACTTACTTGATCTTGGATCAGTGTTTCATCTGAGATCAAACCCTGCTCCTCGTTGGAAAAGCTGGGCATAAGGTCTTGTAGCCAAGTGTCTATTTGGTTTCAGTTTTTTTTTTAAATAACACCCTATATTATTATGTTTAGGACTAAATTCATACACATAGACACATGACTATAAACAAAAAATTTATGTCTGTCAACAAACTCTTCTTACAAATCAGATTATGCCATCCTGCAATCCTGCAAATGTTCGTTCAAAAAAAAAAAAAAAAAAAAAAAAATGAAGCTCCAAAGGTCCAAAAAGGAAGCGTAATATCGGGATGTTTCCTTCTGGTAAAAATAAAATCGACTAAGCCGACTCTTTATATTGTTCTTTTTTGCTCTATTATGGGCAGACAAGCCAACAATCAGCATTGAACAATCAATTGCAACCGTATTTCATCTACGTCAGTTTGCTGATGTCTGTGTGGCAACAGTACCGGTGGAGAGAGTTGCACTCGACTCTGTGGAGCTGACATTCCGAGATCAGTACATTGGAAGAAGTGATTTGTGGAGGCTGATGAAAAAAGGACTGGTTGGTAATTTTCCTCATTTTAGCGCTCACATTTTTGCGCTCACATTCTTGAATGGGATCTGGCGGAGGCTTGATGCAATAGGCAATTGTTGGCACATATTGTGGTGATCTTTATTTTCACCAAGATAATGCTGATAACCTGGTTCAGGTATTTCAGCTGTGAAAATTTCCATTCGGGAAGTTTGGTCTTTTCCATCTTTTTAGTGCAAAAATATCATATCAGGTTGCTGCATTTATGCCATTAAAGTCATCAACGTGTTGGCAGAAAGACTTCGTGTGATGTTTATTTTTTCCATTTTGATGGGGTCAAAATAAGTGTGGAGAACAAATTCCCAAATGCATCCTTCATTTGGTTAATCACGAATCACACTCGTAAACAGTGAAAGACCAGTTTGTTGTCACGATTGTTTTGTTGTGCCTTGATCATGCTGCATTTGATCTGAACATTAGCAGAATAATTTTTATTATTTTTCTCATTTTATGTTTCATTTTGCATTGAATGACATCTGCCTTGATTTAGCAAATTTGTTTGTTATTTTTGGCATGTGGAATTTATTGCGGCCTATTTTTTAATTTGGGTTTCCTTCGTCGTAACTATGTGGTGAACAGCACATTTTTGTGTGAAATTTCATGCGTAATTCAATGATAAATTCAGCATAACATTCATTCATTTTTTGGGTGCGTCAGCAAGAAATGGCACTGAGTTTCATTGCAAAATTAGCAGCAGGAGAGTATGGAGTGGAGATCTAATTTTCAGAGGAAAAAATCGAAGCTTTTCATTTCAGTTCACGCAAGTGGATCCGCTTCCACCTATTTTTAATTTTATTTCTTTTATTTCAGATGGGTACGTGTGTTTATCTGAACAAAAAAGTCGAAGGACCCTGTGGTAGCAGTGTTAGATGTCAGGTTCAGGAGATGTGGTCACGTGGTCAGAGAGTAGCCTGTGGTGTTGTCAGTAATGAAACAAAGGTATGTTCTATCTCTTTTTGTTTCTATATCACAAACAGGCAACGGAGTGAAATTATACCTTTCTCTGTCTGTGAAGGCCATTTCTTTGGAAGAATTTGACCCACCATAAAATGTTGAAATACACACATCATTGACGAACTTCTTCGCATCTTTTCTGCCTCAAATTATTTGAATTGCCTGCCTTGTAAATTTGACACAGATTAATTTCGTTGCGAGTCAGTTTGCTCATTTTTGTTGCTGTGGTTTTCAGACCTGATGTCTTGGCCTTTAGATTATTCAAGATTCCCACGATGGTCATGTTGAGGATGCTGTCAATGGGCGCTGGAGTAATTACTGTCGAGACACAATTCAACGAGCAGGGTGACAATTCTAAGGTGCTTTTTTTTGCACAAATGTTATGATTTTTTTGCGTTGTTATGCCGCTCGACATGTCGTGTTGAATTGCGCTAACGGAATTATTTTTCCCATACATTTGCTGCTGAAACCTCGGGTCAGAGGAGCTCTGTCTGTTGTTTTTGCGTTTCTGATCAGCTTCACGACAGACGCAAGGTGGAACTTCGATTTGTTCAAAAATTGAACCAATGGAAAGAATTCGAATTTTCTCGTGCTTGCGCAGAAGTTGATGTCGGTGGCACAAATTAATCAGGCCCGTGTTCGCCTGCCTGTTATTATGTGCTTATTATAAAAGTTCACAACCCGAGTGGAACCGTTTTTTTAAATGGTAAAGGCGGCCCACACTACACTGGGCTCACCCAAATTTTGCCGCCTGAAATCACTCCTGCGCATGATGAAGGGGAACCGAGGTCAATTTCATTGGTACAATTTCCAAAATTGTCGTAGCTCCGTTCCATAGTCTTCAGTAAAGTTGTCCAGAGATGCAAAAATATTAAAATGGCACCTCTGACCTGAGGCTATTCCTGCAAATATTCATTGCAAACTAACAGCAGAAATCAACACGCTGTGTAGCGTTGCATGAATGTCGGGTGAAACATTTTTTTGCAAAAAACGCGCCTCTATTTTGTTAGAAGTTATTGCCAGTTTCAAAAGAAAAGGAAATCAAAGAAAAGAACAGCATAAACCAGCCATTTGTGGCAACTCAAATGAACGCTGTCTGTTATGTCTCTGAAAACATCAGGAGATGGAAATTTATTGGCCTCTGCAAACCTGTTTTTTTTTTGTCTGTCTTAAAACCTGTATAAAATCGGAAAATGTTATGCAGCTGCTAGCAATGGCTGGCTTTGTGTTCTCATGCTTTTTCATTCATTCTTGAAACTCATCATTGACAAGTGTTTGCATTTAAGAACTATTCCATGTGAAAGCAGCACCGAAAACAAATCAACGTTCAAATTGAGTATTTCAAAGCTAAGCCAGCAGTGTGAAGTGTGAGGGGCACAGACAGCAACAAAGTTGTGATTTTTGGAAAATTTGATCAACCATGCCCATCGTTTTCATTCAAAATTGCCCCTTAACTGCACCCGCCTGCGCCTGCAAAAAGGCCACTGAATTCGGCATCAAGGGAGCATGCAAAAATCACGTCTTATGTGCCCATCCACTCCTCTTTCCAGGTTGTGTTTCGGTCAGCCAGCAGTTTGGTTTACATCCTGATTCAGATGAGCTCTGAAATGTGGGACTTTGATATTTATGGTGATCTCTATTTCGAAAAGGCTGTGAACGGATTTTTGTCGGAATTATTCCAGAAATGGAAGGTACGTTGGTGTGTTGGATTCACTTCTTATTCCAATGTTGGTGCATTTTTGCACCAACTCGTCATTGTCAATTGATTTCTAGTGTTTGTGAAGCAAATCCACTTTCTCATGTTGCACGGTGCCCATCAATTGACTTTCATTTGTCCGTTTCGTTTTTTTTTTTTGTAGGCGAATCGACATATCGCTGCCTCAACGTACTGGTAGTTCAGAAAAATGTGTTTGCAAGGTTCCTAAAAGTTAGGAAGGGTTTTTTTTTTCTCTCAAAAGTTCCACTCAAATGTCGTATTTAAACTTGAAATATGGATGACGGCAGAACTGTTGAGCGTAGTCTTGATACCAAGAAAGTTTCTTCTCACTCTGGTGAGGTTATGCCCCGATAAATCATTTATGGTCACGTGGTCCTGATGGCGATGCATCCTGCAGCATATTGCAATGAAAATGCTGGGCTGCAGCACAAAAGGGTATTGGTGTTTTATCAAGAAGAAACATAATGAAAAGCATTGGTGACAATTATTCGAGTTAATTTGTCAGCCAGCAATGCACCACTGGCATGCAACTCCAAAAGCCAATGTAATCTAATCAGGTCACTTTTAATTTTTTGCAGAAAAAAGGATGCACTCATGAGATTACAGTCGTTTTATTCTCAAGGACAATGTACAAGGCCCAGAGTAAACTAGATTTTCCTGAAGAAATGCACAGCTCCCTCCATTTGGACCACAAAGGCCGCTTCTACGAAGATTTCTACCATGTCGTAGTTAACAATGAACGCATAGACGACTGCACGTCCATTCTGTCCGTGCTGAGGCAACTCCTCTCAGTATATTTGAGGCTGGTCATGAACAGACAGAATTTGACGTCCCCGATCTCAGGAAAGAAAATCAAATGCGCTAACTCAACTGCAGCTCAAGGAAACTTCTTGGAGGTACTAAACATGGCCCTAAATGTGTTCGAAAGGCATTATCAGGATCGGTCCCTGGACAGAACCGGTCAACTGGCCATAGTTTTAACACCCGGTGTCGGTGTGTTTGAAGTAGACAGACAGATGACCAACATCACCAAGCAGCGTGTTATTGACAATGGCGTGAACAGCGATCTGGTGTGCGTCGGGGAGCAGCCTCTGCACGCCGTTCCCCTGTTGAGGTTCCACAGCAAAACAGGTCGTGGCATAGAAGATTACAGCATGCCACACTGGATGAACTTGAGTTTTTATTCTTCGGATAAGAAGTTTGGGTATTCGACGTTCATTCCTAGGATCAAATTGCCACCGAAAAGATCAAAGGTGCCTTCAAAGAAGAATGGAGGTCTTTTGGCACGCACAAGCTTGAAAGAGGAGGAGCCTAGCTTGCCAATTTCTGTTTATGATTACGATGCTTACGACTCGCAGATTTTCAAGTTGCCAGCCAATCGGCATGTTCAGAGGTTAGTGTCAATTGTCCAGGTAAAGTGGACCTGGTCCGACTTGTGCAGGTTGATCAGAGCTCAAAAGATTTCTTGATGATATTTGCATAAATTTGTTTATTCAGAATTGCATCCAGAATGGTCACGGTTTTCAAGTTCAAGGTGCTTTTTTCATTTCTTTTTTTATGCAATATCTTCCATTAAAAACTTGCACAAATCCAATTTTTCACAGGAGAGCTACTTGGGATACGAAGTGGCCAAAAGGCAAATATCAACCAAAAATAGAAAAATAAAAAATCACTGATTTGCTCTTTCATAAAGTTGAATGAAACCATTGTTGACACTGAAGACAATGGTTTTTATTTGATCAAAATGGGAAATAATTGGAAAGCTAGAGCATTTCAACCTTTTCGCTTTCAACAACATTATTTTGCCATCTTCACTTTCAATTGGCACTTTCGCACATTGCGGTTTCAATTTTATTTGCCTCAAAAATGAAACTCAGTCTAATCTTCCCGACCCATTTCCTTGAAATTTTGACCATTATTGTGTGGGTGAATATGGCACAAAAATGGAGCCATAATTGGCCATGTGGCTCAGTTACACTTAGTTCTACAGATGGTTTTCTGCTAGCAATATTGTTTAGCGTAAGGGTTTTAAGCTCATGAGTTCTACAGATGGTTTTCTGCTAGCAATATTGTTTAGCGTAAGGGTTTTAAGCTCATGTTCCAGTCTATCCGAACCTCCGAATCTTCTAAAAGCGGCACCCATTTGTACCTCGAAAGGCATTTGGAACCCTACTAAAATTTCAGCCTGATCAGTTAAGCATGGTTAAGGCCTGATCGGTGCGTTAAGCTGCTTAGACAGTGAACGAATTGCATACTTTTCCGATGTTCTTCCCATTTTGCCGAAAAGTATTAGTGCTAGATTCCAGTTTGAAAAAGTTATATCACATCCAAAACCAGTTAATCAGAACTGGAAATTGCCATGTGGATTCTTGCAGAGCTTGCACAGTAGATTATTGCTGCTTCATGTATCGCTTAATTTTTCAGGGTTACAAGCCTTCAAAGAAGTTCTAGTCGCAGAAAAACGCCCACAACCATTGACAGTGCTGTTCTCCGCATCATGTCTAGAAAGATGTCTGATCCCGATATTCGACATGGGGAATCGGACTTGTTGGGAACATCGCATGATTCTTCAGTTACAAACGACACCGCATCAAGCAACATCAACATTCCTGTTGCACCTGTCTCAGCTTTGAGTGTTCGGGTTGGGAAGGATCATCTGGCTTCATCATTTGGTGCTCTGAACATTGAAAGTTAGTGTTATTTCAGTTTTTCGTTCATTTGATGTGGGTTTTTCATCTTAATCATGATTGATTATCATTAACATTTATTCTTCAATTGATTGATTATCATGACCATTCCTCTATGAGAGTGATTATTCTTCTTGATCTATGCAATTTCGCGAGGAAATTGCTTCAAACTTTTCTGGCAAAAAATGGGGAAAGGGTGAAAATCGCAGGGCTTACCTGATCAGTTAGCTTTGGATCGCTCTTGTCAGGCGGTTTCTCTGATTTCATATCTGTGGAAATCAAATCTCTTCTTCTGAGGATGAAACAGAACCATGATGGTTCCACATAAACATGATTCAGCCTGTTGCGGAAAGGAAGCCAGAACTTGCCTGGTGCGAACGATCTCGGGTCAAACGTGCCCCTGAACTCTGTAATTCTAAGGTTTGTCAAAAAGTTCCGGATTGTTCCCACTGCAACAGAAAGTAGTTGCATCAGCTGCCCAAGACGGTAATGGCAGGAATCTTGTGGGGTGAAATGAGTGATCTTCATAAATTTCTTAGAAAAGTAAGAGATACTAGTGGATTGTTCGAATTTTTAGAGGTCAAAGAGTTCAAATTCTCGGCCAATTTTCTGCAGTTTTTTGTCTTTTTTGGAAGGCACTTATCGAAATTTTTACCATTTTGTTAATTTGGCATAAAATTTTGCATGGCCTGCATCCGGTGTTTCCTCAAATTTGTGATAGTAGAAATAAATTTTGGAAAATATTGCTTTGGTTGTTTGAATAACTATAAAAACCGTGTTTTGGTGCTTATCTTGGCTCACTTTTATTCCCACTCTTGGATTGTCGCACATGTCTTGCCACGGTAAAAACTGATTGGCTGTGCCCGTTGGACCTGTGGGTTCAGGGACCTTATTCAAATCAACCTGCTAAAATTAGAAGCTGCTAAGCTAGCAGCTCCTTAGCAGGACGATTTTGGCAGGTTGGAAGCAGACCGCAAGCAGGACGATGGCAGGACAAAAGTTCTTATTCAAATTCCCGGAATGAAACATTTGAAACATTTCCGCAGCCGACACATTGAGACGCAACATAAAGTCATCCTTTGTTGACGGAATTCAGCAAGAAGCCAGCGTGGCCGAGTGGTCAAAGCACTCGGCTTCCGACTTAGAGGTGCCGGGTTCGATTCCCGGTGAAAGGGAATTTTTTCATTGTTGAACTCTGATCATTTGGCAGTGCGTCGTTTTGGAAGTGTGATTTTTTGTCAGGAAAGACAAATCTTGTGAGTTTGTTTTTGTTGTGGTGTCGACGACATGAAACTTCGCTGCATCGACATGATGTTGTGAACGTGAACAGAGTTCTCGCCCACGAACGGTGCTTGTTTTTCCATGAAGACGCTAGCAGCGACAATAATGCGTCTTCAATCTTCATCAAGTGTGTTTTTGAAGCGAAGCAAGAGCCGGAAAATCATCACAATTTTCGTTCAGTGTCGGCTTGGCAAGTTTTAGCAACTTGACTGAATTGGCAACCACATGGGTGGACAAGGGAGAAATTGGATGCGGGTAGGTACCGGGTAAAAAAAACAATTCCGCTCCCGAGGAAATTGTTTTTTTTTTTCTTCTACATTTTGCAGACAAACGCAATCTTGAGTGCCCACAAAAGGTCAAAATGAAAACCCAAAACACTTGAACTCATCCTGGTGAGTCCGTTCCCGATACAAATGCACACCAAAGGGGCTCTGCCGCTTGAAACCCCGCTGTGGGGCTGCCCCACACCACTTGTCGGGTGGGTATCAAATTTGTTCCCTTTTGCATTTCAAATTTGTCTCCTTCTCTGACAACTTCGTTTTGCCGACAACATTTGAAGCGAAGCCGCACATGACCGTGATTTGAAATATCTCTCAATCACAGTCAGTGCGTCAAAATGCAGCGAATGCAAAATATTATCAAAAGTGGGGGGTGCTAACTTGACAGACACCGATTCAAAATCTCCAATCTGCTGCAGGCTGCGACAAAGAAAACCAATTAAAAATTTCGCAGCGCAGTGTTGCGTTCGGTTGGCTCAAGTGATGCGTTCGCGGCTGTTGTGCTGGTGCTCCGGGTTCGATTCCCGCGACCAGGGAAAATTTTGCAGATTGCATGCTGCAACCGCACATTTCAGGATCTTGAGGGGCTGTCTTGCATTCTTCATTTTGAACACCCGAAAAATGCAAAAACTGTTTTTGAACACGGAACAGTGAGAATCCCACCACCAAACACCATTGGAATGAATACAAAAAATAAAAAATATTGCAGAGTAAATCATGCATGTCCAATGCAAAGAAAGCTCCTCCAACGGTAAAATTGAAAAAAAAAATCTTGCAGAAAAAGTAAAAAGAACGCGAAATTCTTTCGATTCGTGAACGAAAGGACTTAGCAGGACGTTAGAGGCGGTCCGAGGCGCCTCTAACTTTTTTACATTGGTCAGATTGGAGGTGCTGCTAAGGTCCTGCTAAGTCTGAGATGCTGCTAAACTCCTGCCATCGTCCTACTAAAGTCCTGCTAATTTAGCAGGTTGTTTTGAATAAAGAAAATGAAACTTGCAGGTCGGTAGCAGGACTTTAGCAGCTACTAAGCTTAGCAGGTTGATTTGAATAAGGTCCCAGATTGCCATCAAAATTGGAACTCGTATGTTCTGAACATCTTGTAATTTGTGTGAAGTTGCCAGATGGATTCGTTCATCATCTGCAAAAATGCTCTTTTTGGTACCTGTTTTACAGTGAAATTCCAAAAAAAACATTGATTGTGTGTTTTTACATGAAATGCATGGATTTGTCTTTCAATCAGTGGAAACGTCAGACCTGCGATCTTCTTTCCTGCTAGTTTTTTCTTTACTTTATTCGTTTCACCTGGAGAGTGAAAAAGTCTCCAGGGCTCCCAACAGCATTGGTCTTTGTGTATAGATGCCTGCCCGTCATCTGTTTTCATGTGAAAGTGTGTTGCTGTCTCTCTCTTTCCAGGGAAATCACATTCCAAAGTGGAAGATGAAATTGATGCTGACATCTCACCTCATGTCAACAACATTGACTGGGGTGGACGGAATGGATCAGTGGTTGAAATTCCAGATCTCGTTCAGAATAACAGCCTTACCAGCAGGCACTTGAGGCCAAGCAGGGCACTCATCAATCCTTTTGATCCTTCGCACATAACAATCAAGTTGACCTCAAACAGAAGAAGATGGACGCACTTGTTCCCGAAAGGTGAGACCTCTTTCAGATAAATCTTTTTTATGTTAGAGTCTCTGTTGCTGTCATTGTAAAATACTGGTGGCAGTCTTATTTGTCATACCATGTTTTGTTTTCTGATTGGCGTTTCTGTTGCCGTTTATCCCCTCACTGTTCTCAGTGAACTTCTTTCTTTGTTTGCATGATGATCTTTGGAGTTGCCAAAATTGTGCCCGAGGCGAAATTTATCGTTTCCCAATGCTTATTTAATGTATCACCATATGTGAAACAACGAAAAAATAAGCAAATACAGATATACATATACGATCAATTACCATCAATCCGTATACCATCAATCTTGTGGCAATTGTACAGTCCATTAACAAATGCCGTAAAACGTGGGTGGCACCAAAAATGAAAATTACCTCACTTGCAATCAGAGAGCGAATAAAAAGAGCAAATTGTTGTCCTCGGAGGTGGGCCTTTGTTGCAGCTATGCATGCCTTAGATCAACATAAATGGGAAAGTAGAATTCTGCTTTGCTGCACCCAGAGGGAATCAGATTTACTACAAGCCCTGCCTGCTTTCTTGGTGCAGATTCCTGCTGTGACAGTTGACTTTTTTCTCCATTGTATTACAAAAGATGCTCACACTTCGGTCTAAATTCACAAAACAAATTACTGGGCCATTATGCACTTAGTTTGAAGTGGGGTTGGTGCAGACACATTGATCTCTGGATAATTTCCATTAATTCTTCAGAGACCGAAGACAAGTCATTTCCGAACAAGAAAGGATTGTAGGAAATTAAATAAAATATTTGTTTTTTGACTTGAAGAGTTGCCAAATTGTTGGACACCTGTGTGTTGAACAGGTCATTGAAAGGAAAAGAAAACAAAGAAAAACTCTTTCCCCCAAGCTCTGCTCCGCAGGGACTCCATGTGTGCGAAGTCACATGTTGAATAATGTCAGGAATTGGAAAAAGGCCAAAATCAGTGAAATCGACTGCACCCGTCACTCGTCAGATCAGCGTCAGATCTCCGTTTACAACTTTCTGTTGAAAGCAGAATTCCACCCATTAGCACACGTTGTCAGTGTGCATGATAACACCATCATCCTCTTGCCCAAATTTCAATATCAGCGATTGTGCTGATTGATCTTTTTTTTTTCATTTCCTTTCTTTGGTCCAACTGGTGATATTTTTTTATTTCCTTTCCTAGGTCCAACTGGTATGCTTATCCAGGAACATCATCACTTGACATCACCACTCGACCATGTTCCATCCCCTGGAAAAGGATCCTATTCCGAATCGTCTATGTTATACAATGCTGATTCTGGTCAATTTCTCGATCGAACAATGAGTGCAGCAAGCATTTTTTCCCTGGGCCTGAGTGGCATCGGTAATTTTAATTAAATTATCAATTTATTGAAATTTTATTTAATGTTTTGTTAAGATTGAATATTGGTCAATGAATTTCCTCCAGGTAAGAATCTGAATATTATTAGTTGTCACATTACTTCAAAAGCAGTTGCAGCCGATTCCAATAAACGTTGTTTGGCTAAACTCCCACCCATTCTGACCATCAATTTATAGCTGCTTAGTTAGTGTGGTTATGGTTAGATACGGCATAGGGATTTCCTTCCAGCTGGATACCTTCAGCATATCCACAAGATTCAAAATCCATTGATTTTGGGCACTACGAGCTATGATGAATAATGAACAAAGATGGTTTTAGTCCAATGAAAAAGAGGCATTCTTTCGCCTGCTTACCAGAAAAGTCAGCTGCTTTTGCACAAAACGTTTCAGTTTGCGATAGCAATTGCATTTTTCTTTGGCTATTTCCGTATCAATGGCCACGGGCTGTTGCGGTTCACTTTGAAAAGAAAGCCAGCCTGCTTTTCTGGGTCTTACATAAGTCCTGGGACAACCTTGAATGGGCGAGGTATATTTCCCATTCCGGAAGCTATGCCGCTAACATCTTGGACTTCCCTTAGGCCAAAAAGCAGTGAAAATGCACCATTTTTGTTCCAAGAAAGAAAAGTCCAAAATGTTAGGACAGTTTCATGAAAAATAAACCTTGCCCATTCATAGTTGTCCAGAAACTTATGGAAGAGGCTGTACATGTCGGTTGCCAAAATGTCTTTCGGAAATAATAACTATTTTGGAATGTTGCAGTATTCGTTGAAGTGACAATAGCTTTTTCAGTTGCAGGTGGTATCTTCTCAGTTGCCTTTTCAGTTGCAGGGAGATTCGTTGACATAAAAAATGGATTTTTTCCAGGTTCATTGAGATATTCATATTTTTATTCTCATTTTTTCGTTTTCATCTTCCCCTAAAGTCAAGGATGTCCATGCACCATCCTCTAACAGCACCTTTCTCTGGGGTGCAACTGGAGAGCAAGAATGGACACCGGAATTACAAACAGGTTTGGACGTGAAGTTTCTTTTTGCTGATTTTTTGTAATTTCTCATTGAATTTAATTTTTCAACCTGCATTTAAAAAGCAGTCACCAAACACTCTATCATTGGCGAAGTTGGTCATCAACATATCTGAGCAATCTTGTTTAGTTTTCTTTTCGGCAGGTGATAAGGTAGAGTGGACAATTTGATGAAATCGCTAATTTAATTATAACAAAGTGACTTTTTCATTGAGGTGAACTTCACCACGTCAGAGACCATTTCTTTGAAATTATTGATTTCCTTGTGAATTTTTGCCTCCTACGCGAACTTGACCGGTGGTAACAGTCTCAAGTTCTCATTTTTATGTTGTCACTTGATACAGCTGTTTCCTTTCGTAACTTGGTAGTTGGTCGCTTCTCAATGCAAAGTTTTGTTTTCTTTCTAATAATTTCATCATTATACAACATGAAAGCAAGACATATCTGATGAATTGGTTCTCTGATAACGTTCTAACTATCTTACAATTTTAGGCGTAGATTGGAAATCGTTGACCTTGCCAGCTTCTTTGCCAATCACAACCGATTATTTTCCTGACGAAAGAAGTCTCCACAATGATTATCTTCTCTCCGATTACACTCTTCTTCCTGAAGATGTCAGCGCCGACTACGCCCAGGAGTGGGCAGTTCATAAAAAGCCACTTTCGACAAAAGAAGTTTACAGCGAACTTGTTTCGCAGAGGTTGGCACAGGTTAGTGGAGGTGAGAACTATATTTGCTTGTAGAGACGACATAAAGAACTGATTTTTCCAACTTTCAAGAATTGTCTGCAAGTCAGTATGCCACTGATACGGATTCTCTTCTACTCAGAGAGAAAGTGATGATTGTGTGCTGATTTATTGTCATTTTTGGAAAACTCAATCAGGAAAGTCACATCCAAAAGTCGTGCTGAAACATCCTGGCATGACTAAGACAAAGGCATGGTACGACTTTATACTGTTGGCGTCTTCACCCTGCCCCTCCCCCCAGAAAAAGTAAAACTGATGCACATTATACCATCTACGGGAGGTTGCAGTCTAGTGGTTGTGAAAATGCTCATGTTTTGGCAGCAGGTGTCTGATACTTCAGTTACGGAATATCCAGAAAGACCGCCAAAATTGATTTCAGAGCATTATTTTGCAAGAAGTCCGTAACGAATTCTGATTGTTAATCCTTCCCATTTTACAATGATGCTTGCTCCATAAGGTTCATTTTAGCGTACAGAAGACAAACATTGACCTGCAACTTCCTCATTAAAATTTATTTTAAACTGAGGACACAGCAAACCAGATGCATCAGTAAAATCCACAATAATTGAAAATTTGCATTTTTCTTCGTGGTCTATTGATTTTACATTGTGGGATAAGCTCGAGAATAGATGGAATACATTGTGTTATTTTTTGTCACTTTGACCTGACTGCATAATTTTAATTTTTTCGCAGGGTTTCCAAATGATTGTTCTGCCAACATCGACGGCCAATGGACCTTCTGGTCATTCTACGTGTCCACAATCCATGTCACCGATGACCCCAACCAAACATCACAGTTCTTTCTTAACGCCAAGGGCATCGTCGAGCTCTCCACAGCCCGGCCAGTCCAAGGGATCAAATAAGGACAAAAAGGACGAGGTTGATGCAACTGAAGAGCATCTTTTGAGCATCGGAAGGATATTCCACAAGCTTACTCTTGCTGGAAATACAATCAGGGTCACAAGATACAGGCCAAGGTAAACGTTAAAAAATCAGGACAGAATGCATATTTGTCTGTTCTGCGGCATGAAATATTGGTTGGGATTTTGGTCTGTAAACCCTTCTCCCTTCTTGGAGATATGAATCGTGAAAAATATTTTGCGAAAAAGTTTGAAAAACGAACTTCCGCCACAGGTTGATGTTATAACAGTATGCCGAACACAGATGCTGAGGTTTCGTCCGCGGCAGCAGTGACAGGACTCATCAGTTGATGACCACTGCTACCTCACCAATACCTCAGCCACAACAAGCACAAAAAACTTACCAACATTCCGCGGGTATGTAGCAACACGAACAGGAGCCCCCTTTCACTTGAAACGCAGCTGCAACCCAAACAACAGGTCGGTCGGCTGCTATTTAGCCCATAGCAAGGCAGATGATGTAGATAGAAAAGCAAAAGGATA
>JASGXE010011089.1:0-15060 GCA_030068105.1 Sinentomon sp. SZTP_YWyxl
AATGATAAACAACATGGGTGTGCAGAATCGGAATCGAGCGCCGATTCCAGAAATCCGAATCGATAGTCCCTGAATTGGAATCGAGACTTGAAATCGGAATCGCGATCGCCCCGAATCGAGATTCGGAATCGGAATCGGAATCGTGATCGCCCCGGAATCGGAATCGAGACTTGGAATCGGAATCGAAATATCCCTTTTTTGTTGGGTATCTCGAAACATACCCCCCGGGTGTGCGGTTGCAGTTTTGTGGCATGAATGGCTATTTTATTGCAATCCCATCCCACATCGGTGAATAGCACACCTCTATGTGTGCGATTCTCTGGTATCTGAATCCAGCGGAATCGGAATTGAGCTCGATTCACCAGGAATAGAATCGATTTCCGGAATCGCAATAGCGTTAGCCCCTGAATCAGAATCGAGATTGGAATCGAAATCGAGAAGCCCCGGAATCGAGAATTGGAATCGGAATCGAAATATCTCGGAATCGGAATCGAGTTTTTTTGGAATAGACATGGAATCGCACACCCCTAACAAACAATAATGGTCCCGAAATACTACCATGCGGGACACCAGAAGTGGCTTGAACAGGTGAAGACATGCGACCATCAACTCTGACCACTTGTACCTTCCCCGTCTGAGAGATATCCTCGATTCCAGTTTTTTATACAAAGGATCAATTTTTAGCCTAGAGAGTTTGAAAATCAATAACTTATGATCCACTTTGTCAAAGGCTTTTGCCAGATGAATGGCGATTGCATCCATATTTTGATTGTATTTTGTGGGGTTTCCCCACTATCATATACGTACATAACAATAACACTTTTGCACAAAAAAAAAAACAATAAGAAACGTCAAAAACGTGAAAAAACAGGCACGAGAAATGGGGCAGACAAATTATAAAGACGAGAGCAAGACCAAATGTGTTTCTCTATCATGACAGTTTGCTGAGAGACATTAAATTTCGGGGTTTATGGAGCAATTCGTAGATTTTGGAATCCGAAGAATTAGTTTTCAGACTCCTTTGAAGGAAAGCAGAACATCTGCTCTAAAACTTTCAAGTCCAATCAAATTTGGCCAGAAACTCAATTTATAACAAGGACAGCAGCCTGCGCCTTAGAATTGATGTACTTAAAGGTTGGCACAGCACAGAGGCTGGGAGTGAATTCCAGTCCGCTATTGCTCGGGACACAAAGGAAAACTTCCCTATATCTTTCTTGAATGCTAACGGCTTTATCTTATAAGGATGGTCATGGCGACTGTAAAAAGATGGAGGCGTAATCAAGGAAAACAAATTTCCCCACCCTCCGGAGTTGCCAAGGATTCGATAAAGACACAAAATGCGGTGGACCTTTCTTCTCTCAGCAAGCTTAGGCCAACCGAGCTGAACAATCATTGCGGTGACGCTGCTTCGTTTGCGGTAGTCCCCTACAACAAAGCGAGCAGCGCGCCTTTGAACACGTTCCAAAGAATCACAATGGGAAGTGAGATGAGGATCCCAAGACGCTGATGCATACTCAAGAATTGGTCTGACCAAAGTAAAGTAGGCAAGCTCGCGAAGTTTCTTTGGACATTTTCTAAAATTCCGTTTTGCAAAATAAAGTGAACCATTGGCTATTTTCGAAACAGCTGCAACCTGACGGGACCAATCAAGTTTACAATTAAAAACAACTCCCAAATATGATGCGTCAGTTTGGAGATAAGATTTTGTCCATCGAGAACGTATGTAAAATTGTTTGCTATGCTCCGCCCTCTGCAAAAATGAATAATTGAACATTTAGATGGATTCAGTTTCATGGAAGAGGTCGCGCGCCAATCGGATATTGCTACCAAATCAGCTTGCAAAGCCTGAGACTCCAAAGGACTGGCGATTTTCCTATAGATTAAGCAATCGTCAGCAAATAATTTTATTTTGGATCGCATTGCACCAACAATGTCATTAATGAAAATCAAGAATAGTTGAGGACCCAAAATACTTCCTTGTGGGACACCAGAAGTAATGGAAGTACACCAGAAGTACTTACACCAGAAGTAAGTTTCGAGAAAGTATCATCAATTTTTACAACCTGCGTCCGCTCAGACAGGTAGCCTTTCAACCAACTGAGAGTAACTTTATCTGGGCCCATGAAGGCTAATTTCTTCAGAAGTATGGAATGGCTTACAAGGTCAAATGCCTTACAAAAATCAATCAAAACTGCGTCAACTTTAGATCCTTGGTCCAGCAGCATGGCTATTTCGTGGTCTAGCAGCATGGCTATGAATCTGAGAGCCAGAATCTAACACCCACGAAACTTACTTGTAAAAATGCAGTTAACCTCGGGTTATGCATGAATAGTCAGACCGAAAACCATGTTGGGAGGGGGACAGCAGCCCTTTCAATTCAAAGACTCACGAATACGTGAGGCAATCAAATACTCGAGTATTTTGGAGCATGTATTCAATAGGCTGATGGGGCGATAGGTTGATAACGGGTCAGCTTTTTTACCTTTTTAAAGACATGAACAATGAGAAACCATTTCCAGGACTTAATGATATCACCAATATCAAGGCAAATTTTGAAAATGATCCATAACTAACTTGCTAAACACCGATGGAAGAAGCTTAAGAAATTTGGAAGTTTAATAAGTCTTCTCCTGAATTTTTGAACGTCATTTTGACAACACGGTTTTTTTCTTATAACGCAGTCTCTGAAATTATTGACGTGGCACACAAACAGGATACGTACAGTTTAAATATTTACATGCAGAAGACAGACAAATAGTCACATAAGGTTTGCGAAAAACTTTAGAAAACGAAGCGTTGAGAAGATTAGCATTTTCGTCAGCATCAACCACAACAAAAGAGTTAGGATCATTCATTCTGCAACTATGATGGAATATCTCTACCACAAGACCTAAGCTTTTTGTAGAGACTCCAAAATTTCTTGATGCCCTGAATGCCTTTCATGTGAAAAGAATTCAGTCAATTTTCCATCGCGGTATCCTTAGCCGACTTGTAAGCACGAAAGGTTGCTTTGTAAGCATTTTGCACAGGCGTGAGAGTGCACACCTTTACCATTCTGGAAACGTCTGAATTGCTTGCCAGTCTGGAAAAGTCAGGGAATTTGTGAAAGTTCTCTGCAAAGTCAGGGAATTTATTGGAAATGTCTCTTTCTCTTGCAAGTTAAATCTCTTTGGTTTCGAACAGGGCTTGACTGGATTTCTTCATCTTTTTTTTTCTTTGTATTGTTATGCCACACTTTGATTAGGTCACACTTGGGGCATGTCAAACAAAGCCAAGTTTGGCCTTGTTTTTCCATATGTTTTTGAAAACATTTTTTCTGGCCATTAAATATGCTGAGATTATCAGATGGATGGAAATGGGTACCCAAAAATGTCTGGAATTTTTTAAATTTCCGACCATAAAACCTGGAAAAGTCAGGGAAAACGGTCTCTGTCCGGCTGCAGACACCATTCTGTAACCGCAGCGTTTTCTAAACACTTCGGTGTTTTTTAAACACGCGGCGATTTTGAACAAGGTGGTGCCTTTGAAACTCGTTGCTTTTGAGACAAAACCGTGTTTTTTGACTTTCACGATGTCTTAAGATCAGCAATTTGCTGTCACACATTTGATTGATTGATTGATTGATTGATTGATTGATTGATTGATTGATTGATTGATTGATTGATTGATTGATTGATTGATTGATTGATTGATTGATTGATTGATTGATTGATTGATTGATTGATTGATTGATTGATTGATTGATTGATTGATTGATTGATTGATTGATTGATTGATTGATTGATTTTGATTGATTGATTGATTGATTTTGATTGATGATTGATTTTTGATTGATTGATTGATTGATTGATTGATTGATTGATTGTATTGATTGATTGATTGATTGATTGATTGATTGATTGATTGATTGATTGATTGATTGATTGATTGATTGACTGTATTTTGTGGGGGTTTCCCCACTATCATACATAACAATAACACTTTTGCACAAAAAAAACAATAAGAAACGTCAAAAAACAGGAAAAACAGGCACGAGGAATGGGGCAGACAAATTACAAAGACGAGAGCAAGACCAAATGTGTTTCCGTTTCATGACATGTTGCTGAGAGACATAAATTTCTAGGTTTATGGAGCAATTCGTATATTTTGAAATCCGAAGAATTAATTTTCAAACTCCTGTGGACAAAAACAGAACATCTGCTCTAAAACTTTCAAGTCCAATCAAATTTGGCCAGAAACTCAATTTATAACAGGGACAGCAGCCTGCGCCTTAGAATTGATGTACTTAAAGGTTGGGACAGCACAGAGGCTAGGAGTGAAAGTTTAAAAAAATTTGGAAAGCATAAAAGTGATTTGGAGTACATGGAGTGTCCTGTGTCAATGTGTTCCAAATCTGTCGCATATAATAGAAGATTAGTATTTTAATTCCAAGGATATTCCGTCAGGGAGATGTCGCCTTTTTGCCTGTGTTTCAAACGTGTTTCAAACGAAGCCTTCTCTGATTTAGCATGTATAGGTAGTTTAGCACGTTGATCACGCAGCCACATATGTCAAGTTTTCGAATGGCACATTTCACATGCAAAGAGGCCGTTCAGGCCGTCACTCATATGGAACACTAAAATCAAAACATTTTCTTCTAAATCACAGAAAGGCTTTCGTTTGAACACATTTTAAACACATGCAAAAAGGCAACAGTGTCCATGGCGGTACATTCGTCGTCCATGGAGTAATTTGGAACACGCGATTTGGAACACCCCAAGGACTCCAAATCACTTTTATGTTCCAAATCTACGACAGCAAATAGTGATCTTAAAACACCGCGTGTTCCAAAAAGGCGCTTCATTTCAAAAACAAAAAATAAACGAGGACGTTTACGAAATAAACGAGGCATTTTGCGAAATAAACGAGGAATTTTGAGAAATAAACGAGAGATTTGCGAAATAAACGAGGACGTTTTCAGGAGTGTTTCGAAAACAATAACGGTAATTTACGGGCTCAGAATCATCGAAACCCATAAGTTATCTCTTGATGACCCTATCCCTAAACGAAACAAGACATCATTTCACAGCATCATGTGAAGCGGTTGGCCATTCATCATCATCATCGTGGAGTCATATGGACTGATAGCCATTCGGCTGGTGGTCCGACCATTTACCTTGTTGCACACACCTTGGGCTCGCAAGGAGAACTATGCCCCATAATCGTAGCCCAATTCTGCTCTGCATTCAACTGAATCGACTCGGACCAGTTTTACGGCGTATACACGCCAACCCGCAGGTTTTCCCGGAGAGAGTCATGCTCTGCAGAGCAGTGATGTGTGACTTGTGAGATGTGGCTTCTCTGTTGTGTAACCTGCCAAGCCACTATCTTGGACTTGGAGCTAGGTGTTCTTTAACGTGCACAGTGTGATGCTGCACACGGGACCTCCTGCTTAACGTCTCATCCGAAGGAGACGAGGGATTTGGCCACTATGCCCCCTTCCAGCAGCACAAACTGGGGTACAAGGGTGGTCTCCCATCCAAGCATCATCCAGGCCCAACGTTTCTTAACTTCGGTGTTCTGATGGGAACCGGTGCAAGCCACGAGGTATGCGCTGCTGTGTCTCTGAAAACTCTCTTTTTTGCATTACCATACGCAATACGATTCAGCCTATCGCAATGCATGAACCTCAGCACCTGCACCGAAAGAAGAGGCCACAGTTCATCGCAGTGTTTTGCTAACCGTGAATGTTTGGGTACAGTGATCAATCGTGGCGAACGCTAACTCCGGGAAGCTTCCGACCCTCCCCACGCCAAACTTCATGTTCACACGGGCGCCATTTACTATTAAAGGCCACATACGTTGCAAGCACATGAAAATCGTGTAACGCGTGAAACCACATCCTGTTGAAATTGGATCATCCAAATAGCTGTTGAAATTGGATCACCCCTGTGTGAGCATGACCTTTGACATTTTTTTTTTTGTTCGAAGAACAGGTATAACTGAGCTTCTCTAAGGCCGGAGAGATCTCCGAGATGCTTTTTTTTAAAACCACCGGTGAAAGTTGCGGATATCCACGTTTTCGGGGGGAAGGGATCGATAATATCCTCAACTATCTCCGGTGGTTAGGGTAGGAAGGTTATAGGTGAAGTTGAGTTTGCTAGTCAGAATTTTCAAAGTAAAAAAAGTATCACACCTTATACGAATGCCAAAATGTTTTTGCGACCAGAAAAAGACATTTCAAAAGTGTCTGTCCGAATGCAGCTCTTCGCTCTTTTTGGGAACATGCATCCCAAAAATTTCGAAACACTTTTCAAAAGCCAGTAAAACGATAAGAAAAGGCAGGCTGGAAGATTGATTATCCTACCAAGAGTCTTACTTCACTCATCTGATTCTGGCATCGTGGGTAATATTTTTTTGTAATTTCAGGCGATTCTAATCAATTTCGTTGCCCTGTCAACAGCCTGTCTGCTGATCATCCTCGGCTCATCCGTCAACGGTCAACAGGCAGCAGCTCCAAACGACGAGAAGATTGCCTTTCCAGCGCTGGTCGCCGCACCAGTTATACCAGCCAGGCCTCCGTCTGTTCTCACGGCCACCTACCCAGTTCAACCTGCCTATCCCATCCCTCCCCTCCCGTACGCAGGCTACGTGGTGCCGCAGCCCTTCTACGGTACATCGACCATTGCTGAATCATCACCAATCAACCTGGCTGGTCTCATTTTCGCCGGAGTTCTTACTCTGCTGATGACTGTCTGGGCACTCAACTTCAGGGTCGGATGGGGTAAGATAATCTGAGCCTTCTCCTTTTCACAGCCTTTTTTTTCTTGAAGACCCTCTTGGCCACATTCTCAAGTGTCGAATCCGTTACGTTCAAACTTCCCAGATTTTTACTTTCGAATCTGGAAATCTTTTGCAGAAAATATACGATTTCAATTTTCATTGAAAAACACAAACGCAACCTTGCGGTGTGCTCAAAATTCATGATATTATGCGGCTTCCAGAAGCCGCATAAAATTGCATATTTTGGCCAGATTTTTTTCTCAAAATCCTTTTTTCTTTTTCAATGTCGATCGGCACACTGAACAACATTTAGCCCTTCTTTTGGAATGGAGTTAGTTCAATAACTGGTGTGGTCGCAAATGCCTGGTTTTTGTTCTGAAGATTGACGGCACGCAATTGCCAAAACAATGACATTGCGCAGGCTTTGCATCATTTGTGCAGTTGGATTTTTACGCCTTCCTTCATATTGTGAGCGTTTGGAACCTACATCATTTTAAAACAAATCGGATTGCAGCTTTTGAAATGGAGAAGGAAAAGAATCATTTTTCAACTTGGTTGCAGCATTTTTCGCCTGCAGATTTTAAGTGTTATGCAACCCACATCATTTTAAAACAATTCGGATTGCAGCTTTTGAAATGGAGAAGGAAAAGAATCATTTTTCAACTTGGTTGCCGCATTTTACGCCTGCACATTTTAAACGTTATGCAACACACATCATTTTAAAACAAATCGGATTGCAGCTTTTGAAATGGAGAACAAAAGAATCATTTTTCAACTTGGTTGCAGCATTTTACGCCTGCACATTTTAAGCGTTATGCAACCCACATCATTTTAAAATAATTCGGATTGCAGCTTTTTAATGAGAAGGAGTGAGAGCTTATTTGCAAAGTGTGACAGATTGAATGAGTTGGTTATATCCTCCAGACACTTGTCGTCGTTGTTGAATGCTAAAGTATTGGGGTATTCTGGTCTGGTCACCGCAGACTAGCACCCTATGCCCCTTGGAAAGATGCGCACTGATAGAGTCATAGAGATCTTTTAGGGATTGCATATCGGCTGACAAGTTTGGAGGGAGATAAACGCTGGCCAGATGTGCCTCAAAATTTACAAAGGAATTTTACCTTGCACCAATCTCCAAAGAACTCGCTTCATGTGGATAGGTGTCCGCGTGGCAACACTCAATGCTTTCGTGGATAGGAACGCTGGAGGTTGGGACGCTTTTCTCTGGTCCTTGGAACTGCCGACCTTCTACTCTCATAGAGATCACGGCAAAAGCTACGATCTCAGACTTCGCACAAGACAGGCGCCGGAGTAGTGTCACCAGCATGTTACTCCATGTTCCCGCCCAAAACAATTAGCGAAAATGGGAAAATTTGCTTTAGTATCCGAGACCTCCTTTCCGGGATTGCCCCCAGCGATTTTTGGGTTCCGATACCTCTGGGCTCGTGGGTGCGGGAGCCTACAGCAACCCAAAAAAAGACTGGATTAAAACCACTGTAAAATTTGGAACACTCGGAGAATTGGGGAATTTCCCAGAAAATTGCTAGCAACCTTATAAAAGGGTGCAGTGAACCGCTGCATTTCAAAATTACGGATATCCTAGTCCTGTTAATCACTTTTCCAGGTGAAATTTGAACGTGCCATTTCAATAGAAGCCGCATCCAAAACGCTTTCATTCTTTTTCCCAATAAAGCGTTTCGGGACTTCAATTCTCTCCCCGAGGACTTTTACTCAAGAATTACGCACCAGTGCCAAATTCGGCACTGGTGCGTTTGGTGGCTCCCGAGCTAAGACCACGATACACTGGGCTGCGCTGTCGCACGCATTTTTCTGTTTGATTTTGTATCTGGCGTATGTTTCCGAATTTGCATTTGGGACATGGTGAACCTGTAAAAGGCACAGCATTGAGGTAGCACAAACAAGAAGGTATACTTGCGCCATATCCTCACACAACATGCTTCATCTACCTGCGGGTGGGTTGCACTGGATGTGGGACCACCACTTGCTTTTTCCGAGCCTCCTGATCTCTGGGACTGTTTCATGTTGGAGTTCCTATATACCTGCAACTTGCGTGGAAGAACGATGGGCGATATTGGGTGAGAAAGGTTACACAAAGGTTGGCAATTACAAAAACCGTGTGTCCTTTCTGACCTGGTTTTTCTGTCAAACCCTCGATGTGTGTGCAATCCCAGTGCAACTGACCGATGCGAGAGTGTCAGACGGAAGCGGCTTGCATATGGCAAATTCCATATAAATACAAATCACTGAAATGCAGGACAAGAGATTACAAAACTTATCAGTCTATTCGTGCCCGATATTATTTCTTCACCTACACTGATCTGAACGCATAACGTTGCAACAGTCAACTCTGACGGTTGGTCAAATATAGCCTTTACTTGGGCATATGCTCGACAAAGGGAGCCGACACTATGGCTCAAATGCAGTCCTGCCAAAAGTGTGCTCCAATAAGACGAAAGTCCGATAACATCCCCTTTTGCATTGTAAAGATGATGTGTAAACGCAGCCCGGTGTGTGGTCGCCTTAACTCGGGGCCACCAAACGCACCAGTGCCAAAAATTCTTTATATGCTTCCCAGACTTTCAGCGTTTTTTAAATCGTCATCCGAAGGACTAACAGACTAGCCACTTTGGCTGGTTTTCCAATCTCATTTACCGTGCCCCACCGAGTCGAGGATGTGCTTTTCTTTGCCACCGCTAATTTCTACCCCGGCCCGGATTTGAACC
Organism: Sinentomon sp. SZTP_YWyxl; assembly: GCA_030068105.1. Taxonomy (NCBI): domain Eukaryota; kingdom Metazoa; phylum Arthropoda; class Protura; order Sinentomata; family Sinentomidae; genus Sinentomon; species Sinentomon sp. SZTP_YWyxl. The sequence continues at coordinate 9,507 of JASGXE010011089.1, forward strand.
TGCTTTGAAATTTTCATTGCCTTGGTACGACGCTTGTACGCAACCATTGCGCTGCGTCCTGCGACGACAGGAGAGGAAACTTTCTTTCTTGTCTCCATTCCTGTATTCATTAGATTGATCATATTTTATTGGCACTCCTAAATACCTAAGGGCAACCTTCACTGGCAACGAAAGTCGCAGCATGCACATTGACCTTCTTCCAAGTAAGGCCTACCAATTCCGGTTAACTGCCTTGTCCGCTCAAAAAAGCTTACGTGTTGTCAGGCTCATTTTAGAACACACGCTCTGTTTGAGGTCCACAAATAAAAAGTATTCAGTTATTGTGATGTGTTCAGTGGACAGCGGCACGTGTGCCAGGTCAATTTGACCGAACAGAGAGCGCCACGCAAAACGAATCGCCCTCCCACTCTTGAGAGCATGCGACGATCACAGCCATTTATAAAGGGCTGATGTCCTACAGATGCTGACAAGAAGACAAAGTCGGCTCTTGTCTTGTGATCTCTTGACTAGATTGATATCATCCTCAGATCCCAACAGGTTCTTCTTTCAAAACCTTCCAGCGGCGCACGGATAACTTCATGTTGGTTGTATCATTATTCCACTCTTCCGCAGTTGTGCTCTCGCCAAATCGTTTTTATTCTCACTATATGCTTCCCCCAAATCCCGCTATTCCCGCTCTTATAAACAACAGGTTGCCCTCTCATCATTGCCATTATGAGCTGACAGCCATACAGCCGGTGGCTCGGCTTAAACCTTGTAGCACAACTTTGGCTCGCAAGGATAACAATGCCCCACAATCGTAGCCCAACCCCGCTCTGCATTCAACTGAAAGGGCTCGGTTCAGTTTTGCGGCGTATACACGCCAACCCGCTGGAATTCCCGAACCTATGCTCTGCAGAGCGGAGACGTATGTCTTGTGATGTGTTTCTGTGTATTGTTACCTGCCAGCCTCTCTTGGACTGGAACTAGGTGTTTTTTAACGTGCACAGTGTGATGCTGCACACGGAACCTCCTGCTTGACGTCTCATCCGAAGGAGACGAGGGACTTGGCCACTGAGCCCCCTTCCAGCAGCACAACATGGGGTTCAAGGGTGGTCTCCCATCCAAGCATCATCCAGGCGCAACGTTGCTAAACTTCGCTGTTCTGATGGGAACCGGTGCAAGCTGCTCTCGAACCGGTCAGCATTAATCTTTTTTTACAATCGTGCTTTGCTCTCTGGCTGCCTTATTTTTTTGTAACATTCAATTATTGTTGGCCATGTCGATATTGTCGGACAACCAAATTCAACTCACCAAATTCCATCTGGCAGTTTTTGTCAAAATAAGAAAAATGCCGGTGAACGTTTTTTCTGCTTGGCGTTTTTGTCGTTCAGACGCCTGCTCAATTTTTTTTTGTTTTTTTGTTCTCACCTGTTATGGTTGTATTTATAGGGCAACCTGAAATGCAAAATAACATAAAATAGCCAACATTTTACCTAACCTACTATAAACTGCCCTCACCTGTCGTAACCAATATCTATGGTGCTTTGTTCGGAAGATTTTCCCCTCTTTTCTGACAATGGAAAAGCGCAAAAAAATCCGCATGTCGAAGAGTGCGCCACGGGAGGCGCATTTCCAAACCCTAACCGGGTAGCCAGTTTACAATCCCTGCCGCGATTTTAGATAAGGCAGGCCAGGGCCCCAAGCGGGCATTGTTTTTTTCCAAGATGGGACAGGGTTAGGTCAGGTTCAGATAGCTTTTTAGGTAAGCCCCAATCGAGCATTCCCGCGCAAAACGCTCTCTGCCACCTAAAGTCGTTGCAGGGTTTGTAAAAACGCAACTGGGTAGCGAGATCTGTGACTTGACGCCTCTATAAGTCCGCGCCGCAAGACGAGAGGTCGGGTTGCCCAGCAATAGGGTCGCCAGTCATTTTGAGTGTACTTTAGGTGTGATTAAGTTTGGATCAGGTAAGGCTAGGTCAGGGTAAGTTAAGCTAAACTTAACCTAACTTGTCCAACCTACCAATAATTACCCAGTCATTGCCTATACCTAACCAAAGTCACTGATCTCGCTCGTCGGTTGTGGTTTGTAAACACGCGCCCCGGAGTCACCACTTCCCTTGCGTGTATGCAAATCGTGGGAGTCTGTGCAGGCTGGCTTCTCGAGAACAAAATGATAGCGGTTTTTTATTTCTTTTTCAGATTTCACCAAGCCGTTCGATTGGGAACTCCACCACAACCGTGACGTCATTGAGGAGACAACCAGGCGTTACTTGACAACTGTCAAGAAGTACTGATCACAAGTCGAACACATCACGGATTGGAAAAGAGCAAGCATACTCAAAACTCACTCTCACTGCTCTCTCGACAAGATCACGGTCTCGTGTTGATCTAATAGCCTTTTATGAGCGATTTTGCTATAATTTATTTGTAAATAGTTGCATTGTTAATTCGCCAAATATTGACAAAAGAGAATAAATTGCTTTAGCTGCACTCTTAAAAGTTTGTCTTTTTATTTGTTTGAGTTTTGATTGCCTACAGTAGGTACCTACTCGTTGCAATTTGTCGGCCAACCGGTAGATTTTAACTTGCTTGTCCTCCACAAATGTGAAATGTCCAGATTTTGTTGTTTGCCGACTGCGAGCAGGCCTGTTTTTAAGGGACCTTTTCAGCCTTTTAAGACACCCTTTAGCTTTACGACTTCATCAGACGTTTTTACTTGTTCGCTCCAGGCAATCTTTAGCTTTGAGTTTACTTAGAGTTTACTTACAACGGATTGTGACCAGAAAGTTGTCCATTTTCTTACTCGCCCCACGCGCCAATTTCCTAAACGTCTATGTTCCCACAGTTGTCTGAAACACGATCAGAAAAGGCCAAGAATGGACGCAACTGGCCATCTGACATATTTTCAATCTCAGTGTCAGGAAAGATTTTCACAAGATGCCGAATAGCGAAATCGAAGCACATTCCCGACAGCAAGCTATAATTGAACGACGCCTTGCAACATTTCAAACAGGTTGCCAGATGCTGAACAAGTCCTGGATGATGCATTTTGCCATGCTCAGGAGCTTCCAGGCTTATTTTATTACCGAAACAGACAACCTTTTCTCCATTGCAACTCAGCCTCGATTCGAGAGCCAATTCAGTGGAGATATTTGTGTTGCGAAGCTTCATTTTCTGTGCACAAAGTGATTACTTTTCCATTGTTGCGAAAGTTGCACCCGTCTCTTGATTCTGTGCATGGGAAATGGGAATTGAACCTGAGAGTGAGTGGCAATGGGGAACATGGCTGGCACTCTTCCTCGACTGAAAAGCCAATTCAGCAGATGGGTATGCATCCTTCGTAACAATGAAAAAGGAGAATAGCAACACAAATGCATCTACTGATTTGGCTGTTGAGTTGATGCTGATTCCGTGTGACAAGGGAGGTCAATATGTTCCAGGCTTCAAACTGGAATTTTTATCCCATGACCTCAAAACAGGCTTGTTGAGTGATTTCAAGGCATCAAAAAACTTCTCGACGCCAAAATTGCGGATATACAGGGTGTATTGGAAAGGTGTGCTAAAAATTTGTGATGTTCTTCACGTCAATGCAAACTAAAATGAAAGAGTAATTTATTCATCAAATTCCCATTCTTTCGACCGTTTTTGCCCGGAAAATATCAGGTTACCATGGCAACACTGGGGAACTTTTATGGGCAGAAACCCCAAAAGGCATGGGTTTTCGAAAACAATTTACTCTTTCATTTTTTGTTTGTTCTGACATGAAAAACAATTCCTAGAATTTTGAGCACACCTTTCCAATACACCCTGTATGCCAGTGGCAGTGCATATGATCAATTTGCGCAAATGAGAAAAGGAACCTGATGGACACCAGAACACAAGTTTCAATTTCATTATTCGGAGTCATTTGGCCAAAGTTCCTGCTGCATCAGTGCGAAATCGATATTACATGGGCAGAATTTGGGCTTAAATGCTTATGTTCTATCCAATGAAGCGGAGAGGGCTCGTCCGTGCTACAAGTCGAATCACCAGCAAATTTGGCGAGCAAGTATCGTTCATGAACACAGGAACTGCAAACCTTGTGGACGGAGCGAACAGTCTGTTCTTTTCCTCCTCGTTGTGTTCTTCCGGGTGAAAAGATATGAACGCCCAGTTGCCACAAAGCCATCTTGTCTTGATGTACTTTTGTAACCTGTGGCTGGCATTCTGTCCCAACTAGTTTTCGAGCTTTGTGGGTTGTGAGAAATCGTGTGTGTTATGGCAAATGACAGAACACGGCATTTGACATGTGTTAAAATAGTGCTTCGCAAACTTTCGTTAACAGAATTTGAACATTCGCACTGACAAGTGATCTTGGTCCGATCTTCTCTCAATACGTGGAACCTACCTAGAGATACTCAAATATGCACAGAGAATGGCTGATTTTTTTAATTTCAACTCCCACCAAAACTGACACATTCAGTGATCACTTTGGTGATTTTTGGACATTCTTTGGAGTGCTTTATTTTTTATTTTTTTTTGATTCGACCCTTCGTTACAAATGATTAGTGGAGTGAATTATCGCCAGTTTTTAAAAAGAAGTCAGAAAACGAAAAGGGTTCTCTGAACTGCTGATAGAGGCATGTAGTTCATAATTTGGGATCGAGAAGATTGTGCGTAAAATTATGGTTGCCAGACAAAATTGCCTCCAGACGAATCGCCGTGAGACGATTGGTCTCAACAGGGATGGGTGCAACTGCCACGCTTTTGTCGCCTTTTTTTGTGGAAATCTAGCTGGTTGCAGAGTTTGGTCAGGTTGGGTTTGGTTTGATTTCATTTGCGTAGTGAGTGCATAAAAACCGCTCGCAGCACTGATGGTTATCCAAGAGACCTGAATCTAGTTTTTGCTGTAAGATTTGCGGGACATTCGTTCTCAAAAAATTCTGATATCAGTGACATCTCTGCTTGAACTCATTCCGACCAAAAGAAAAGTATGACACGATTTCCCTCTTCAAATAACAGGCTGAGAAACTTAAATCCGAAAAAAGCGAAGGCACCAGCAAATCATCTTTAACCCGCTCGCCTTCCTGCTTCTGTAGTGCAATCCAGCAGCAGAAGCGGGATGGCCAGTGTTGATCCGTCAGTTGCGATGGAGGGGGGATGCCACCTGTCTTTGCCACTACCACCCAAAATTTTTTGCCAACTGCTAGCGTTAACATGTCCAAATTTTACTCAATTTCTCCACCCATTTCAGTCGATGCGAATTTAGGGCTACCTTCCCCACCCATCCTAACTGGGATCACTGCTCGCCTTCCTGCTTCTGTAGTGCAATCCAGCAGCAGAAGCGGGATGGCCAGTATTGATCCGTCAGTTGCGATGGAGGGGGTGGGGATGCCACCTGCATTAGCCACTACCACCCAAGATTTTTTGCCAACTGCTAGTGTTAACATGTCCACATTTCACTCAATTTCGCCACCCGTTTCAGTTGTTGCGAATTTGGGGCTACCTCCCCCACCCATCCCGGCTGGGATCGTTGCTCGCCTTCCTGCTTCTGTAGTCAGCAGCAGAAGCGGGATGACCAGCATTGTTCCGT